>JAVQIZ010241121.1:0-36490 GCA_036023535.2 Galaxias brevipinnis | reverse complement strand
ACACACACACACACACACACACACACACACACACACACACACACACACACACACACACACCTCGCCCTGGGGGGGGTAACCAAGCTACCCATAGCAACAAGGGTGTTGGTCAGGTAAACTGGGGGTCTACTTCCCCTAGTCAGTGTTACCGTGGGGACAGGGGGGGGAAGCAGAGTGCCCTGGCCCTGACACACTGACTCCAAATGGGAATGACTGTAGAGGGAGCTCAGCTAGCCCGCTGAGTGACAGGAACACAGGCCCAAGGGGACAGCACAGACCCTCAGTGGGCGGAAATACAAGAGAGAAGGCGAGGGCCAGGGGCGATGGGGGGTGGGCGATACTTGAGCAGGGATGTGGGGGGTTTAAAACATAGAGGGAAAACAAGAGAGAAAATACGCTGTATGTATTAAGGCACAGATAAGCTCTCTCATCTAGTCTACTCATTCAAATAACTGGTTGTCAAATACCGTACAAGACAAAAAGCACTGTCACTAGAGCCTGCTATTCAAATCTCACCTATATCAGTCTCAGTAAATGGCATTACATGATCTCCCAGACTGAAACAATGCAATGTGAAAGACCGTACCAATGCACAAACACCATTGTTGACATCCTCTTCTTGGCCAAAAATACATTTTTGAGACTACGCCACTATAGGTGGCCTTGTCAGTAAAAAGGGAACTAGTTACAGAGGGAGTAGGGTTAAACATAGCACAACTTGACACAACAGACCATACATACTACAGCTGTCCACACTGCCATTTACAGCCCTACTAGCCAAGGCACCAGAGCCCAGGAGGGCTTTCTTCTATGGCGTAAGGCCGTTCTCTCCTGGATGTTGATGGTAGTAGGCCCATGAGAGAGGCGGCGTGGGGGGTACAAAGAGAAGGCCAATCACCCACAGCAGGACGGCCCAGAACAGCTGCTTTCTTTTTCTCGCAGCTGTGGACAAACACCAATAGCAACTTCGCTTCTCGTCTCCGCTCCTCGGCTCAGCCAGGGGCCAAATTACGCATCTAATCACTGTTTTTCTAACTTAGATCTGAGGTCCATCACTATAGCCATGCTAAGTAACCTCCTTACCCTGCCTGCCAGGCACTGACAGGTGGACAAACTCAGGCACAAGCATCAGTCATGGTCTCATGGAGCTGCTATGTGAGGGTGAGGTCAGAGCACAGAGATGTCATGTTAATGCTTATGGTGAGGACAGGGTAGTGAGCTCTCTACCCATTTTACCTAGCTGACTAAAGGACTCTGGTATGGTGAGGACAGTAACAACGAGGTCAAGTCCTTCTAGACAACAGCTGTCTAATTAATAGGAAAAAGGACAAACACACACAGGCTGACACTTCTAGAGACAAACGCTACAATTTGGCGATCATAGCAAGAATCAGAACCCTCTTCAAAGATCTTCAAATGCAATAAAAAAATATTGAGCAAACACCTTTCCCAGTCACAGTCCCGATATCGCTGTAGGAACACCAAATTACTCCTTTCACTTACATTGGCTGAACTTGCCTGTGTAGAACATTCTATTCTGGGCCACGGTACTTATAAATATCACTTGGAAACCAGCTAGCAGAAAAAACTTTCATCCATGTGCCCAAGCACACCCTAGCTCACCCTAGCTCCTGCTGAACGGACACCCACTAAATATTATTGTAGTAAGATTTGCAATCTTCGATCAAGAAGTTAGCAAGCTAGACCTATCAATAAAACAGCTTTGTTCAAAAGATAGTATTGACAAAACAAATTAATAATGATGCCTGTCCACCAAGAAGTCCAGCAGACTAGTGTATAATATGTTTTGTCTGTATAATATGTAATATGTAGGCCCTATGCATTTTGGGGAGCGTGCATTTTCTAGGCCAGCACCTAAATTATGGAACTATCTCCCTCCTCTAATTCGGAATTCCAACTCGCTATTAACCTTTCAAACCCACTATCTTTTCACCCTAGCATACCCTAGTTAACTCTGTTTATAACCTGGTCCCTTTCTTTTACTGATACTATACACTTGCTTACTTAGAGTTAGAACTGCTGTTGCTGTCTGTCTGTTATACTATTTCTGTCTAATTGTTTATTTTTGTCATGTTATCAATGTTGATGCTGTGAAGTGACTTTGGGTGTTAGAAAAATTAAATGATTTATTATTATTATTATTATTATTATGTACACATTTGAGCAATGCTTTGTAAGTAGTCTGTAGGCCTCTGTGCTCAGTCCCTATCTAAGTAATTTATTCTATCTAGTAAGTTATTCAGTGGTAGAAAGACAGGCTTGTTATGGCTGCCATGTTAGCTACCAGGGAAGTCTCAGCTAAATTGTATTAGCACAGGACAGCAGCTGGCTGCTAAGAGGGAATACCTCAGGATGCACCCGTGTTCCTACAGCATCATTACATCACCACCACCTTTCACAACATCGAGCTTAAAGGAAGGATAACATATAAATAAACACAAGACAGTTCAGCACACTTCTAACGCTATGCCAAGCAGTACGGCGATTCTGGTAAGTAGACTTGAATCACAGGGAAATAGACAGGCTGTGGTTTTCATAATTTATTTTACTTTCATCAAAGAACACTAATTTCTTACTAGTTTGTAGAAGCCCTTTTACTTCAATAAGCAACCCTTTTACTGGTAATAAATAAACAGAAAAAATCTAAATAGGCCATGCACTATAAGGGAACGGCTCATATTTGAAGGTCTACGGCCACCAAAGGGCAGAGTAGTGACCCAGTGCCAAGAGTGATATCCTTTGTTTTATGTATGACCCTAGTTCATTTTGCAAGGGGCAGAAGAGCCCGGTGGAGTGTCTGTGAATAGCCTATCCCTAAGCCAGTCCCAGTGACCTATTAAGACTGATCTAACTTAAATAGACAGCTCTGCCCGGGCCTGCTGAGATTGCTGCTGCGGTGGGTGACACAGGCAGACCTCCAGGAGGAAAAGAGACATATCACAAATAACTAACAATTGAACTAAAATAAATAAAATAAA
This sequence comes from Galaxias brevipinnis, assembly GCA_036023535.2. Classification (NCBI taxonomy): domain Eukaryota; kingdom Metazoa; phylum Chordata; class Actinopteri; order Galaxiiformes; family Galaxiidae; genus Galaxias; species Galaxias brevipinnis. The sequence continues at coordinate 33,491 of JAVQIZ010241121.1, read as the reverse complement.
TACTTAGATTTTCAGTGTCTATCATGTCTACCTTATCACAAGACAAAATAAAGAGAATTTGTGGAATGCAGTTTGAAGATAAAATTATACAAAAAAATAATAATAAAACACTGGCCATAACAATGTAGACTTAATCAGGACGTAATGGCTTTAGATTTTCTATAACTATATGTTTTACTTCTTAAACAGAAACACTGAATGTCCAAATTCTCTATTTGACTTTCTACCATTTGTCACGCAGAACAAACATTGCAACTGTGCTTAGTAAAGCTTGCTGTGTATGTGGAGGCCTAATCTGAGGGCAATATCCTGTTCATTCAAATGTAGTTACATTAGCTATCTAGCAGAGGCACTATATGGGTGGTCAGGGTGGGAGTCATGCTTTGCTTTTTAGGTATGTGCAAGTGTCACTGAGCAAGTCAGTACAGGTACCGATCCTCCCCTCTTCAATCTGTCAGCTGTGAGGAGCTTACAAAGCAGTGACTGTGTTCTGTCACTTGAAACAAACACACACCCACACAACTTTCTGGGAAATACAAAAACATTTTGCTTTGCTAACTTCTAAAGAATACCAACATAAGGGGAAACAGAATTGTAATACACTACCACCATTGCAAATACCAACAGACTGACAGTGACAGTTAACGTTAAACGGCATTTTCTCAATATCATGGAATGTCTTGCATTTCATTATGAAACAAATTATTCAAACATGTTATAGTGAGGCAGTCAACATGACTCACACTTATATAGCTGTGGTAGTTATTGTTGTCAAACTATGCCAGAAATTGGCTAGCGGGAGAAGCCTGTCAAATCGACGCCATACCAAACCAAAATGGCTGAATCATAACGTTGACAGCGAAGATTCAAGCAACAAACATTTAGCTAGTTGACGGAGCTATTTTAACTTGACACGGTAGTTATTATTTATAAAATGTAAAGGTCTAAAGAGTAACTCAACAAAGAGGACACTGATACTAAAGAAAAGGGTAAGATTAAGACACTTTCGACTTTGACAGCGGTGGAAGTTAGCTAGCTAACTTTAGATAGCTAGATATGCTAGCTACCGTTAGCTAAACATTCCATGACAACGTTAGCTAACGTTGGCTAGCTGGAGTCCAACCCTAGCCTAGTTATTTTGAGTGTGGTCGCTAGCAAAATAATTCACATACTATTTAAGTGGCTGACCACTCAATGCATTTATAACGCCAGTATTTTATGATTATTCGCTTGTTGGTTAGCTAGCTAACTACCAATAATTTACAGTTAATCTTAGTATAACGTCCATGCTAACGTTAATTCAGTGTACAGCTAACGTTGGCGCTAGCTAACTTGCTCGCTAACCAGCTACCTGAAGCTCGGCCCTCTCCACTTCCCAATGAGCTCTCTCCATCTCGAATCGTGCCCATTCGTGTTGAATATAGTGTAGAATTCCAGGGATGGTATATTGCTGCGGCCGGGGCATTTCGTCCTGCTGTTGTTGCACCATTACGCCGCTACCCCCAGCACCGATTTGGGGATTAACGTTGTTGTTCCCTTGCTGCGATTGCTGCTGTCTCTGGGCGGCCATTCCAACTCCTCCTCCGCCGGGGTGCTCATCCATTTTTACAGGAAAAAGTCCCACTACAATCCGCTAAAGGATTCCGTCCCCCTCCCAGTCTCGGTATAGTCCTATACTGTGTATATGCGGCGCCTGCCCCTTAAAATGCCCCGTTGGCTGTCGCAAGAGAGGGTATGTTTTGGATTTTGTGTCAGCGTACGGATTTACCGGTCGCCATTACTCCTATCCCTGGATGGATGTGATTCTCCTCACTGCGGGGGTGAGCAGAGGGAGAATGTAGGCGCGCTGCATGATGGGACACATTCATCCTTTTTTTTGTCATCCAAGTGCTGTCGGTGGCATTCCTGAGCATGCGTGTCGGAGAATGCTTTGTCCCTTTTCTTTGTGGGTAGTAAAATCAAATATTTAATTTATTACAAAATTACATTAAATAAGTATTTTACTACATGGAATATGGGTCGTTCAACATTTTAAGGGTTCACAAGTGAGCTGTAAGTTTTGAAACAAAGACGAGGCCGAAAGATGAACTTCAGTTTGCATCCATACGTTTTGTGTCGGTTGTCTCCCCTTTGACAGGACCATATTTCTAGTAGCTGCCCATCATCATGATCAAGTTCCTGTTAATGGTGAACAAGCAGGGCCAGACCCGCCTGTCCAAGTACTACGACCCAGTAGAGATTGACAAAAGAGCTGCCATGGAGGCCGATGTTGTCAAAGGATGCCTGTCTCGCAAGAAAGAAGAGGTCTCTCGCTCTCTCTCTCCCTCTCTCAAAACAAGGCACGGCAAATCACAAACTTGAAGAATGTCCCTTGTCTTTTTTGTTCTAAACTTATGTTTCTCTTCAGTGCTCATTTGTGGAATACAAAGACTTCAAGCTGGTGTATCGTCAGTATGCAGCTCTCTTTATAGTTGTTGGTATCAGCGATTCAGAGGTAAGATAATTAACATACTGACTATCTGCAATTTAATGAAGTGAATCGATCATGAATAACTTCCTTTATCGAAACAGAATGAACTGTCTATCTATGAGTTGGTGCAAAACTTTGTTGAGGTGCTGGACAAGTACTTCAGTCATGTGGTGAGTTCAACTTCTCTTAATTGCTCTCTTTGCTTTTAGAAATAAGCACACTCTTGTCACACATGCCAATTGACCCAGATGTTTATTATTTTGCACGTCAGCAGCTATAGACTTTGTTTTGGCATTATTTTGTGGTTATGTGATAAAGCATCAATTACATGTTTAAATAATTAAATGAACAGTAAAACTTGTTATATCTGTTTATTTGTCTTAACATGGAAATTGTTTTTTGTTTTCTTCCCAAAGAGTGAACTGGATGTATCCTTATAATATCATTAACCAAGATCATATATTTCCACCCAAACATTGTAGCTGTAAGTAATAGAGCATTTTAAATGAGGGATCCCTAACTTACACTTTACTTCACACTTGCTTTTTCTCAGAGAATGCAAAGAACATATAAATAATAAACAGAAGCCTTATTTACAGGGGAGCCATTTAGAATGACAAAAATAAAAGCAAACATGAAGCAGCTATTACAACTAAATGTACATTCTAACAAAATGTATGTAGAACTACAGTATAACAAAATATAAAGGCAGTCTTTATGCATCAAAACAACGTTTGTGAGTATGTAAGCATTATATTAGACAGTTTAAAAAGTATGGACTACTTCTAATCAAGTAATCTGGTCTAAAGTGTATATTGACAGCTCATATCAGCAGATCTCAAATGTGTGTATGTGTGAGTGTATAATAATGAGGATTTATTATATGGCCTAGGCTTCTTTCTCCTTGACTCTATCCCAGATTATGTTTAACTTGGACAAGGTGCATATCATCTTGGATGAGATTATTCAAAATGGCCATGTTGTTGAAACCAACAAGAACCGTATCCTGGCCCCGCTACTGGCACTTGACAAGATGGCTGACAGTTGAGGATGCAGATCTGGAACATGTCCCACGTATAGCATTCTTTTGTTAGTTCCACTTATTTGTTACCACCAAATTACAGATCTGGGTGTACAGTGGTATGGAAATCTAGGTGCATGTTGATACAAGGGGATAACTTTAAGTGGAATCTGAAAAATTCTCCATTGGCCAACATGCACTCTCCATAGGACCGGTTTATGTTCACATTGAGGTTGTTCTCTTCAAAATGTGCAAGAGAAAATAATATAGTATTAATAATATACTATACGTTTATTGTTTACTATAGTTTATTGCTGTGGGTGCAAACACTATAAAATAAACAGAGAAGGACTACTGGACAAACCATTGTGTACTTTGCAAACATTTTAATGATTATTTTTGGAGCATACACATTTGAAAATATCTGTTTACTTCAAACTGCAACTTGAGTTAAATAAATGTTTATAATATACAAAGAAAATACAAGGGAAAGCATAGCTTGCTTCTTTTTTTTTCTTTTTAAATGTGCCTTGCACACAGAACCAGTGTTTTTGTCTCTATAGCTTCATTGTAAAATAACACAAATGCACTCAGGGACTTTGATCCTTATAGCAGGGCAATGAACAATCAAAACATACTCACACACAGTAACGGAAGCAAAATGAAAACAAAAAAGGGGAAAGAAAATAATAAGCATGTGCATGATTGTATGCTGTAAAGTTTACGTAAAAGGAAAAAAAAAAAAGGGGCTGGGGTAAATCCTAATATTCAAACAATGCAGGCACTAGTCAAACTTAAAACCAAGGTTAGGTAGGAAGAGGGGTTCAGGGAGTAGGGAGGTAGGGTGAAAGGAATAAGAGAATGCCCAAACACTCCATAAAATGCTCTACTGAAGCCCATAGTTTCTCTTCCCTCACACTCACAGCAGTAAGGAACAGAAAGGAGAATCTTCTCTGAAAGAGAGGTGGTGTCCGAAAAACTCAAGAAAGCTACAGAGAACTGTTACACAGATGCAGGCAGCCAGGGGGTAATGAGGACAACGGAGGGAGCACGTAAACGGCACAGGGAGGTGGAGGAAGCGGGGTGCAACGACACTGCCCTGGCCTCCAGCCCGTCTGCCAAGCCCTTAAAAGCAGTAGAGTGTCTTGGGTAAAGGGTTGCACTGAGGAACTAAAGGGATGTCCCTTCTCTTACAGTGTCCTAGGGAGTTTAGGGGTTGGTTTAGGGAAGTGGGTGGGGCATGTCCCCTGTTCTGTAGTGTCCTTTGGAAGGAAGGTGGTGGCCGGGGTGGGGGAGGCCCCGATGGTTTGTATTAAGTAGCTAATAGAGTTGACAAGGAGATGGTTTTCTAAACGGCAGAGAGAAGGGGGTTAGGGGGAGACGACAGTAGAAAAGCAGGTGGAGGAGGGAGGGAGGAAAAGGTGTTTGGGGATCTCATCAGAGAGAGCACAGCTTTGTTTTTTCTTTATTTCTGCAACAAAACACAATAGGCTGCTTCTTTTGCTTCGCCAGCCAGCAGACGGTTGGTTGGTTGGTCTGTCAGTCATGTGGTGTGGGGCAAGGACTGGGAGAGACAAATGGAGCATGCTCAGTTCAGTTAAGGTGAAAGCCCTTCTCCATGGTGGCGGCTAGGAGGCGCTCTCTCATGATGTCTTCAGAGGAGTACTCAGGGAGCTTCAGGTAGTGGACACATGTGTTGACTGATGGGTAGCTCGAGTCGGTCGCATCCACCTGGACAGAGAGAGAAGGGTCAGTGTATCTCACGGTGCAAACGGCAACAATAAAAACTGCTGTGGTGGAGCAGCAAGAATCAGATGCTCAGATCTCTTCAAAGCTAGGCTCTTACCTTTCTGACGATGGTGAGTCTGGGGTGGAGGTTGGCCAGGCCACCAGGAGGCAGGGTGGAGCAGCCGGTGGTGAACTGGAGGAAGGCTTTCCTCTCGTCTGATGACATGCCACACAGCACCCTGACGAAACGCAGGAACCCAGGGCTGAAGAGGGGACGGAAAGAGAGAAAGTTAATTACTCAGTTGAGTAAAAAATAATTAGGAAAAGTGAGTGAAAGAAGTGACATCCTTTCAGGAGACACGTGTGGTTTTACAATTTTGCAGAATAAAGATTAGACTTGGGTTAATTCGTTTGGTGCTATAAGCCAACCTGTCCCGTGTGTATCCTAGTTTGGGCTCTGTGTAGTTGACAATGTCCTCGGAGGTCCAAGAGGGCGACTGGTTGCCACAGAGGATCATCTGCACCTCCTTGTGGCTGAAGGAGCTCAGCTTCTCCATAGGGAACACGCGGTTAAAGCCCTCTGGAGGTGTCGAGGAGAAAGGAGACAGCGGAAGCTTGCATTTACTGCGCTGACCACAATACAGACTTGGTAAACAAAATACAGATTGTGAATTTCAATTTATTTGGTGCAGGATGCAAAGCAGGCAACGGTGTGTGAGTGTTCTTGTGTCTCACCTCTGAAGGACTCCATCTGTTTCTGGATGCCAGAGTGCATGCAAAAGTCAAACATAAGCTCAACGTACTCCTCAGCGTTCTCCATCGTCACCATCTGTGGGCAGAAAAGACAGGGCGTGACATAAGCTCACTGACCAACACGACGAGTCGCCGGCTGCTTTTTAAACGTTGTCCCATTGTCTAGAGGGCGGTCATCGGCCTGAGCGACAGTCCCTACCTCGTCCTCTCCGTTGGCCTTCAGGTCCACAGCAGAGAATCCGTGCACCTTGGAGGAGGGGCAGAACTGGAAATTCAACCTGGCAAAGAGGGGAGGGGTATAACATCAGTTAATTTCACGCAACACTACTCTGTCTGCCGTGGACAAGTTAATAATACCACACTTTGTCATTGTAAAGGCACTGAATGTGTGTCTCAAAGGGAGACCCTCTTTCATGTAGAAAGTGTGTGTGTGTGAGAGCAGTCTCACCCTAGGTCCTCTATACAGAGGGGCGGTCCAGAGCCCATGGGGTTCCTCAGCATCAGGTCTTGTAAACGAGTGTTCTTCTCGTCCTCCGACAGACTCTTGTTGCCGAGGATCTGCCTCCTCTTCACCCCCAGCTCCTTGACCTCCTTCAGGAAACGAGCTCTGCAAAGGGAAAGAGAAGGACGTCAATGGAATTTATGTTTTTGTTTGATTGAATATGCAATCTCTCCTATCTTTACGACAATAAGAGAGGGTGACAGTAGGATCCCCATACCTGTGAGGGTTGACCAGCTCAAAGTCCTCCCAGGTCAGGATGCCATGGTACCAGGCAGGGGGTTTGGGCTTAGGTGGGTCCAGGATAAACTCTGACTTGGAGTCCTCGTCAAAGCTACCCACTGAATACGTATCCTGACTCTCCTCTGTGGAGGCCTCTGATTGGATCTCGGACAGGAAGCAATGATGCCTGTCTGGGTCTAAGCCTTGAGGCGTGCCCCGGGATTGGTAGAGCAACTTGCTCATGTTTGACTTGATGTCCCCCATGCAGAGGAGCTTGAAGAAGGGCCGGGAGATGGGGAGGTCCACTAGGCGGTTATCCTGGATGCACTTGGCGAGGAAGACCCCGAGGAAGCAGAAGAGTTTGGAGAGGCGCTCGAGTTCGTCGCTGTCCTGAGGGAAAGGGGCGGGGAAGAGGCCGCAGGAGCGCTGCACGTAGTAGCCAGGGGGCTTCAAGCCACCGCCCAGATCCACCTGAGGGTCAAGAGGACAGACGCAGTCAGACAACCAAAAAGCATCACCTACATACAGCTATAGATATATTAACCAAAAATATCTGTTCTGACAGTTTATTAGTGACAAGTGTCTGTTTGGTTGTACCTGTCTAGACTCGTCATCAGGGAAGTCGTCGTCACACAGCCAGATGCCCAGAGAGGTCCTCTGGAACTCTGCCGCCACCAGGGCATAAAACTCCAGAGTGGGGCCCAGCCCTGTGCCCTCCTCCCCTTGGAACTCCACCTGGACGCATGGACATTCACATGTCAGCCATTACAGTTTTAGCACGCCATCTTTTAAAGACATTCCCAATATTCTGTTCTTTTTGGACACACGCTGTGATCCCTCGACCTCCTCACCTCCAGCACAGACTTCCTGTCGGCGTGGATCTGCATGACGCTCTCGGCCCACTCCATCATGGCCTCGCCACGGGGCACCTTGACGCGCTCGTGCTTCAGACGGCCCACCCGGAACTCTCCGGGGTCGTCGCGGCGCACGGTGGTGGACGGCCTCGAGCGCTCCATGGTGGCCTCCCGCCGGTTCTGGAGCCACACGATGGCCCTGCGAAGGAACAGGGGGTTAATCATGGAGAACGACAGGGGGGGACGGTCACATAGTCCTTCTTCCAGGAGTTCCCTCAGAACCCTCTGTAGCGAATAGAATAGTGGCAGAGCAACAGACCTGGAGGCTCCAAAAGCGGTGCAGGTGAAGTAAAGCTGCCGGGTCTCAAAGGGGATGAGGAAAGGACACTTGCTGGTCAGCTGCTCACACCAGTCAGGCAGCGCACCGCTGGCCAGAGCCAAGGGCTCCTAGTGGGACACAAAAGAGTAGGAGACCCCAGGTTAAACTCCCACTGGCTAACATGTTATCTTCACTGTCAAAGAAAATAGCATTGTTTGCATGATTTTCATTTGATGTTCCTTAGCTCACCTCAATCTGCTGCAGGATCTTGGTGGTGACCTTCTTGCTGGTGAACTCCTCAGGGGACGCATTGAACTGAAGGTCGTCCATGTCTAGAACACAACCCCAAGTGCAGGATTAACATATGCCATCACAAAACATAAAGATCCTTCATAAAGGCACATGTAAAAGGCCTGAGAAAAGGGGCAACAGAGCACGGGACAGACTGAGACTGAGAGTGTGTATATACACTTCACCCACCTTCCTGCAGGGTGCGTGCGGCTGAGGTAGGGTCCCCTCCAATGATGTAGAGGATCCGGAGCAGCTGAAGGACGTCCTCCACCCCACAGGCGCTCTGACTGCACCCCGCCTTGGCCTGCGCCGGCTCCCGAGATGCGTCCAGGATCTCGCTGCTCTGGTTGGCCGAGATCGACCCGGGGCTCAGCCCTCCTGAGCGGCCGCTGCCGTGCTCACAGAAGTCCTGAGAAACACCGAGGGGGCAAAGGTCAACGTCTAGAACCACCACATCACAGATCACATCGGGTCACTGCGTCTAGGAGTGAAGCTCAGAGGCTTTCCGTGACTATCTTGGTGCTCTACTCGCAGAACATTCTTTGGATATATTTTTGTTTTAGCTCTTCATAGCACTCAAAGTTAGACAGATGGCACAGAACGGAAGAACACTGAGATCCAAGCCTACATAACAGGGCTGCATCCAACAAGGCACCATAGTGTGACAGCCTCTTGCAGGAACGGTTTGGGGAGATGTCATTCTGAGTTGTGCACTGAGATACTGCACTCCTGAACGCAGCCCTCGCTCAAATTCAACTTAAAATTCAATGCATGGCAGGTGCAACACATCAAATACACAACACACATCTTGCATTAATTGCAAAACAAAAGTCCAAACTACAAACGTAACAGATTCACAAAGGGGTCTATCACAATACATTCTAAACAAAGCCAACAGTGCACGAAAACAGCAATGGCAAACTGTCTTCACAGTCAAGCAAGGAAGAAACAAAATAAGGTGTCAACATTACAAAAGTGACATCACGGTTAATAAAAGAAAGGAAAGAAAGCAGGTTGAGAAACAACAAGACAATGTAACACCACCCGATGCCGTGTTGCTATACCTTGTATGCGGCTATGAGTTGTGAACAATTTCTGTTTTTCCTAATACTTTTATTAGTGCCGGTTAATTTCCAGTGGCGCAGGAAAGGTGAGTCTGCATTCTTCTGCAGGAAGGTAACCAAGTCATTCTTTGGTAACTCATCTGTACCAAGGAACTGTTCCACATGCTCTATAGACCAGCAGCCCTACAGCAGGGAAAACCAAATGGTGGTCTTTCCTGGTTCCAACTGTCTGTACACTACACAACCACACGCACGCACGCACGCACACACACACAACATGCAGTAAAGTCTGTCTACCACTAGGGAGTGCAGAACAGCTACCACGTGCAGTTTCATCAGTTGCTCACGGTAAAATGTGTTATGTCATGATGACAGACTTTTCCCCTTTAATAATGTTAGCGGGAGCTCACTGTTTTTAACTAGCTATCTTTAGAAAATGTAAACAGTTCATCAAACAGCCACATACATATTGAACAGCCAAGCTAGTTAAGGAGCAGCAGAGACAGTCTGGAGAGCACAGTAAGAGGCCGAGTGAAGAGGAACATCCAATTACCATTTTCACGCTCTCTTTCTCTTTGTCGGAGTCCTTTAGTTCTCTGTACATTATCCTGCAAGGAAAGAAAAGCCATATGATTTTTAACCCACCCAGCACCTCACTCGCTTTAGATAATATTTGTAAGTAAGCAGAGCCTCAGAGGCGGGACGTAGATCCTTACGTGTAGGTAGGCTCCCAGATCCTACGCAGCTTGTCGGACTTGATGCTGCCGTTGCAGGAGAGCTGCAGCAGCTTCTGGACATAATAGAAGATGGTGGACTTGTAGTTGGAGAGGGGCAACTCCACTTCCCGCGTGGTGCCCAGCCCGGCAACCTTTAGGATCAGGGCCAAGTGGGGCGAAGGGGCACACTCCACCTCCTCCTGCACTTCTGAACGAGGCGTACCTGGAACGCACAGGAGGCCATGGTCAAGAGTTTGTATATGTGACCTTCTTTTGATGAAAGTATGTCCATCTGAGAAGCAAGCTAATGCGGATGACAGTGATAGGACGCTGGTGAGTCCATGGCTTTGGGGATGGGTGTGTGTGTGTGTGTGTCTTCTAGACTACCTGGCGGGGGAATCTCCAGGTCAGTGGTCTGCTGGACGTTGGTGCGTCCAGGCCGTGGGTCGAAGGCGGGAACCAGAGCAGAAAATTGTCTCTTCAGAACAAAGTCATCGTCCCAGGTCCTACGCCTGCCGCCTTTGGTTTCATACTCCTCTTCCTCCTACAGAAAATACACAAGCACCAAGAGTAACAACAGAATGTTAAAGTACCGTTTTAGAATATGGCACTGTTGAGTATTCATAATCTACAAGATTATACATGAGTATAATGGTTGACATTAAAAATAGAAACATGGAAATTACACAGCACAGTCCAGTCAGCAATATGCTTAGCAGTTGCTGAGAAGTTGCTATGCAAATTTTCATGTAATTTCCCGATACAAAGTATTTTAAAATTATGCGTTTCAAAAGAAATTTGTTTAAAAGAAAACTTGATAGATTATTGTTATGACTATGTTAAATCAAGAATAGTAAATGGCTAAGCATTTACTAAGATTTGTTTGCATCATAGAACTAGGGTTTACCCTATGGTAATGTATGTGTAATCCTGGGTTTATCCTGCTTCGTACCAGAACCTCCTCGTACTCCTGGTCCTCCTGATTGTCATCTTCATTCTCATCATCATCGTCGTCGGGCTCTGGGAGGTCCTCTTCATCTTCCAGCTCAGCCAACAGGGTGTTGGCACGACAGCTGTCCAGGAAATCTTCATAGGTAGTGGGGAGGAGTTAGGTAAATCAACAAATTAGTCAAGGTGGGTTAAAAGAAAACAAATCCATAGGTACCCTGAGGCAGCAGCAAAAAGGGACCAATTTGAATGTACACTGTTATTAGAGAAAAAAAACGGCAAAGCAACGTGCCAAAATGTAGTGTTATGTAGAAACACACGTTAATGAGTGGAGCGCAGAACGAGTAACAAGACTTCAAACTGATTCAAACATACGTTCCATGGCTCTAATTGAAAGACCATACTGGGTGTGTGTGTGCACGCGAGTTAACCAACCATAGAGAGAGAACTCTGCCTCCTGGCCTGTGTCACTCTCACTAGACGTGGAGGTCAGACTAGTTGTCAGGGTGTTGCTGAGCAACTGTCCCACTGATAAACCGGTGGTTGCGGTAGCTACATTATTGCTGCTGGTTACTATGGAGGTTGACATGGTAACAGTGGAGGTGGTGCCAGTAGTTGTGAGGTTAGGAAAGCTCTGAGCACCCATGAGAGGAGAAGCTGCAAACAAACAAACAAACAAACAAACAAGAAAACAAAAAAAGCCGTTAGTTTGTTTTTTCAAACCAAAATCAAACCAAAAGTAAACAAAGTGCATTAAACTATCCAAACTGACTACAGTTAAAAAAAGATAATCTATCCAACTCCACAAAGGCCATGCTGTTCAAACACTCAGTGGTTAGCTGACCACAGTCTATTGAGCAATGGTTTAGTTTGCCACAGTCAGGAGGTCAAATTGCATTTACTAAATGTGCAGCTAGTTAACACTGGGTTCTGGGTCATTCTACTTGGTCAGCCAGTGGTTTGAAGGCCACAGCTCGTAGCAAACGGCTGTGGTTGGGGCTGCCACTCCGCTCGGAGGTCCTCATACTCACTAGCGGTGCTCATGACGTTACGTCCCAGTGTGTTGGTGTTGTTGTCGCTGCTGCTGCGGCTAAGGTTCATGTTGTTGGTGGCGTTGGTCCGCGACATGTTGGGTGCCCTGCGGACGAACGACTCCATCAAACTGGCCTCCCGCGATGACAGGTTGGGCACGCTGGCACTGGAGCTCATGGGCGCCCCGGCGGCGAGGAGAGAGCTGACGGAGAGGCGTGCGCTGGCGGCCGAGCAGAGAGGCCGCTGGGAGGGCGCGTCCTTGCTGGAGGACTCCGACACGGAGCTGACGTCTGGCGAGCTCACACTGACCAACCCCATGTTGATGGCGGCCGCCGGGTCTGACCCCGTGGCAACGGCTCCGGCCGTCAACGACCCCGCTGCCTCGTTCTTCCTGTCGTCGCTAGACATGTCGGCCGTTAGTGTGCTGGTGCTGGAGGCGGAGCCGGAGCCCCCCTCCACGGCGGAGGAGAGTACCACGATTGGCTCCAGCAGTTGTCCGTCAGCGCCTGGGGCCATGATCCCTCCCAGTGGGATCCCGCCCAGCACCCCGCTGACCCCTTGGTCCAGGAGCAGGCCCTCGGCGCGGCGCTCCAGCCTCAGCCCCCCGGCCGAGCTCAAACTGATATCGCTGGAGGAGGCCACGCTACACACCGAGCTGCTGCTGCCTTTCCTGCTGGAAGAGCTGGCCCCGGCCAGGGAGGACGAGCCTCCTTTGTCCGGACAGTTATTTTTCACCAGGCTGCTCCATGACTGCTGCTGCTGCTGGGCTGTGCTGAGAGGGTTGCTTCCGGTCCCGGCGGCCGGGCCTGAAACAGTGGATGAGACAGGTTTGGGTGACGGCGCGGCAGACTCAGGGTCGTACCCTGGCGCAAGCTTCAGGTCAAACTTTCCCTCCGCACCCATACGGTAAGAGTTAGAGCCACCGGCATCCCAGGTAACATCAATCCAGCCTGAAAACAAGGGAGGGATACGGACGGTTGTGTGTGAGAGACCCAGCGGAGAGACAGAAAGAGAGAGCAGAGAAAGAGGTACAGACAGAAAGAAAGAAAGAGCAGAGAGATAGAAGCAGCAGTCACTGCTTCACACTGGACTAAATTGTCTAGCTTGTACAGCTGACTTTTTCTCAGAAAACCCTGAGTACCTACTGATAGAATATATTTGAAATATTTATACTGATTTATTATTTTAATAATATCATTCAGTAGTTCTCATGTAAAAAGTTTAAAAAGATGTCAGAGGCAATTGTGTCTGGGACATCTAGGTAAACTTTCCATGGCCCAGGTGAAGCAATGAGAGATAGAAAAACATGAGTTACAGAAAATGACCATAAAAGCAAAAGTAGAATCCTTCTGGCAAATGCAAAGCTTAAAAGCCACTTGAAGAAAATTAAATAACTGAAGAATAATTCACTTCTTCTGCTCGATGTAAATAAATACGTAAAATACACTTGCAATGGAGTCCATTCAGTTGCTTGCAAATTGTGACATCAACATGCACTTAGCTGATTGATGGAGACAATTATTAGTGTCAAAGGGGGGATGTTGGAATAGAAACACAGGGAGGGAGAAACATGGCTGGCCAAAGGTGTGGGAGCAAGAGGCAAGGACATGCATAAAGGTGGTGTTACCTGGAAGCTTGGGGGAGAGGGGGAGGGTTGGGTTGGCTGGCACTGCGACCAAGCAGACTAACAGTAGAGGTTTAAAATGGAGTCGGCAGGTTTTGTCAGAGAGATCAACGGCAAGGAGCAGAGCAAAGTTGGACACATAGACTAGGCATTCAGTTGCAGGTAAAGATAGGGCTCTTTTCCAACTCCACATCGGATCATGCGAGGAGGAGGAGGGTGAAAGATGGTTGAGCACCACATTATGCAGTCAAATCAAACAGACCCCTGGGGCCGCTAAGGCTTCAGAGCAGCTAGGAGGTGCACTGGATTTTACAACAATTAGTGGCGAGGACGAAATAGGAAGAGACCTGGAAACGGCTATAGCCAAGGATAAGTTGGATTGTGTTAAAGACTCAAGGACGGAAAGTGGTCGAAAGGAAATGTAGATTGGGTTGGACACCCAAACTACACGTCACCTCTACAGCGACTGGGAGACGTCATAACCCCTTGTCTGGGGAGGGGAGGGGGGGGCACAAATGTTAGAAGACATACAGCATTTTACCACAGAAGGAATTAATGGGGCGATTCGGATTTCTTCCTGATGCCCCCTCCAAATAATACAACAAAGGACTGTTAGTCAGAACAAAAGATATGAGTCTATGGGATATAAGGTCTACTACACAGCTCCTCAAAAGCCTTTAAATGCACTTGATGATCACAATTTGTGTTTGGATTAACCATGTGAAAGTCAATGACTCCACCCAAACGAGCTGCTTTTAGCCGGTAAACATAACACCCCCTACTGACTGATGTGGTTGCTTAGGGGGCAGTTTGTACAGAAGCTTTGCATTATGTTCTGCTTGATTTGGCACATGAGCATGCATCCACTTGCCACTCCTCAAGGGCTCAATGTTACTATCAACTACGGTTCTACCCCTGAGTATGCACTCTAGAAAAAGACTCTTGTCCGTCTCCAGGTTTGACTGGCAAAACACGAGCAAATGAGATATGGTGGGCACTTACAGAGCCTTGTATACCCAGACAGGATCCCTTTACACGAATCAGGGCCCAATCTGCCCTCAGCAGAGTGTAACTGAGTGCATAGAGCGAGGGGCAGAAGAGTAGAAAATAGTCCACGTCTATGACAGGAACAACACTTCACCTTACTCCTAATCTGTGTTCAAACCTGCCCTCACCGCAGGCAGACCCAGCACTCTCAGCTGCGATTGTGGCTTATTGATGCAAAGCGCCTGAATGCACACTAATTGAACACACACCCCAAACGGGTGGTAGTGCTGTAGACTCATCTCCTGACGCCACCGGTTGAACCGGTGCCTGGGGCCCCCAGCGGCTCCTGGGCTCTTACCGTTGTGGGCCTCCCCGGTGACGGTGCCCTCCCCGGCAGGGTTGCCGTCCTGGTCTCGCCACTTCCAGTCGATGCCGCGGACCACGCGCGCCCCGGGTACGATGTACTTCATCACCTGGGAGCGGAAGAGGCGGCGCTGACGCCGCAGGTTGGCCTCCGCCTCCTTCACTGCTTTGCCTGGGGGAGGAGGAGGAGGAAACGGAGAGACGAGGGGGTTACAGACACGAACCGGCTGAACAGAAGATGGCCAGCATGCGTTTAGATGGCAGTGTCGCGGCACAGGGGAGGAGAGTAGGGGGGTATGGGAACCTAGCTCCTACCTAGCTGGTCCTCACAGACCCCACTGACGGTGCCGTAGATCTCCAGGCCGGAGAGGGAGAGGTAGTGCGTCTGCCCGCTGGCGTTCTTGCCCATCTGTTTGATCCGGATGTGTCTCCAGCCCTGCTTCTCCTCTTTGGACGGGTCTAGGGGCCACGTGGCTGTAGACCTAGAGCACAGCCCCACAGCAACATAATGACGTTAAAAACACACTGTCATACTGACATTTTTCTCTAGAGACTGAACGGCAGCCAGCGGTACGGAAGGGTGAAGAGGACACATACCCTGGTTCGTTGAGACTGCAGTCGTCCACGTGGGTGTACAGGGTCATCCAGTTCTGCCCGTCTTTGGACACCTGGAATACCCAGTTGCGGAGGGCGGAGCGGCCGTAGCCGCGGGCATGCCGCAGGGTGTAGGCCGACGGGATGACCCAGAGGCCCAGGTCCACGGCGAACCAAGCGTTCTTGTCGTCGTTGGTGTGGCAGTTGAGGGCGGAGCTGTCGCGGCTCAGGATGTCCTCCAGGCGGCCGTAAGGGAGGTTGCGGCCCTCCGACGAGGTCACCACCACCAGGCCGTAGGCTGCCGGGTTCACCCACTCGTACGCCGTCCTGGAGGGAGGGAACGGAGTGGGGTAACAGGGTTACATTTGTTCATGATGACCCACTGACACCGCCGTGGCCCAGTTCAAGCTTTATAAAATTAAAAAAATAACGCATTGCATCGTCTCCTTACTTGGCGTTGGTGCCTATCCAGTATACGATGCCGTTCTCGTCAAAGTCGTGCTGGTGGCGGAAGGTAAAGGTCTGGCCCTCTCGCAGCTTCCTCACAAAGATGAAGGAGGAGCGGTCAAAGTCATACCACTGCTTGGCCACCTGGTGGAGAGGAGCAAGAGGAAAAGAGATTAACATTTCAAGACAGAAAAACAAATACAAGATGGAAGACTTAAAAGTAGTGTGTTTATTATATGGGTAAAATAAAGACGCCTTAGAAAGCGTGCGTGCGTGCGCGTGCGTGCGTGTTCTTACCATCTTGAGGAGGTACTGTTCCAGAGACTCAACAGTGGCCAGCGGCTCCATCTTCAGCATGCGGCCCGTCCGGTCGATCAGCGCCGTCTCCCCTGGGGCCCGCTCCAGACGGAAACGCAACCGCCTGGTCAGTATCTACAACAAACCGCCAGGGGGACAATGAAGCATGGGAACAAACACATTCAATTCCAGTAGGCACAGACAAAAAAGAAAGACGGATCCGTACCTGTAGGTTGTAAGTGGAGCCTGGAGTATCGTAGAGGTGCAGAGGTAGCCGTTCTATAGACTCCAGGACAGCTAGGAGTTTACGGATTAAGGCAACTGCTGGTCGGCTACAGGGTGCAGACAGAGGGACGGGCAGCGGAAAAGAACAAAATCAAATCTAGTCTTCAATCTGCTTGATCACAGTGCCTAAATGACATTGGGTAACTGACGGATTATTTGCCAGGAATTAGGTGTAATTACCTTTCATGATCTTCGTTTTCACTGAACGCCGTTTTAAATACATTTATCCTCTCCATCAAGGGCTTACAATCATGCTTCAGGTCCAGATCAACACTCTGCCGAGACAAAACAACCGTGAGTCGAGACACAAAAATCTGCCTGACTAATAATTATAATCCTCTGAGCAGTCATAAATAGCCCGTGGTTACATGTGTCATGTGCTGGGCGAGTCATGTGTGAAAAGCAGCCTTTATGGCGGCGGCCTACAGAACTAGTGGGGACGTACATTGTTGAGGACCGTAAAAAGTGCTTGAACGAGGCCACTGCTGCACATCTCGTAGGGAGAGATGGTGTTCTCGTCCTTGAGGACCACTATGAGGTTCTCCAGAGCCGTCTTCATCAGGTCTCTCCATGTGTTCTCCCCTTCAATACACTGCAAAACAAAAAGGAAAAACGTTAAGGTTTCCAATGTGTTACAACTCAAAAGGGTTCAATAAATGACCAAAAGCAGGTAGACATCGAATGAGTCACTGACAATCGGAAAACAAGACAACAAACTCAAAAACGAACGATTGTTGTGTTCTGTATTCAGCAGGGGTGTAAGGGATTCAGATGAATCCATGAACCTTCACATCCCTAGTGCACGGGTGTGTTTGCAAAGCCACTCACTTGTCTGTTGGTGTGTAGCTCCCAAGCAGACTCTAGCTGGGTGGCGATGTTTCTGAGGGTGACCACCACTCCTCTGGGCATGCTCTCTACAGCCTTGAAGTGGTCGTCATACAGATCTCTCGCCATTGTCTTCACCTGAGGGAGGATTTAAGCCGGCCAGACGGGCATTAAAAACTATAAATATCCTAAGCTGGACGTCTGTATAAAACATTTAATGCTCTTCGAAGGGAATGGCAAAAGCGGGACAAACAAACAACCACCTTCTGTTTCGTTTTCTCAAGTTTGGATTTCAGCTTCCGCCCTCTCTTCCCAGTCCAACCGGTCACAAACTCTGAGCCTGAAAACAGAAGAGAGAGAGTTTCATTTAAATAAAAGTAAATACATAAATAACTTTTGGAAATATTTTAAAGTCAGAAAATGTTTAACCCAGAAAAAAAGAAATGTCCAAGGGAATTGAATGTCTACCTATCCTCCAGCCCAGCTCACCCAGGGAGGTCTCGGCCGTGAAGGAGTGTTTGGTGCCCCGGTTGGACTCGAACACGAAGCCGGGCAGGTCTTCCTTCAGTATGGTGGCCTGCTGGCCGTCAGAGTTGTGGATGGCGATCTCGCCCTCCTTCAGGCAGGTCAGAGACCAGTTCCCCACAGTCAGCTTGGTGGGCCCCAGGGCTGACAGGATGGGCTGGCTGGCTGTCACCGGCTTCACCTGGCTTCTGGCCCGCTGGAGCTTTTCTAGGAACTCGCTACGAGACTCTGGACGGAGAGAGATGTGGGCGGCTTAATCAGTATGAAAATACAAAGTAAAGCATACACGCGTTGTGTGGGGTGTTTGTTTGCGTCGACCTACCGGAGCTATCGGAGCCGCCCTCGGGACTGCCACTGGAATACATGGTGGCCAGCTTGCCATCAAGGATGAAGCGGAACCAGCCGTTGGAGCCGTTGGAGAGCTCCAGCGCGGCAGCGTCTGACCAGATGTAGAGGCAGTCCCGGCCCCTGATGATGGACCAGTCCCTCCAGTGGTAGGGCTTGCCCTGCTGGACCTCCTTGGCGTCCTCTTGGGGCTCGTCCTCCTTCAATACAATACCACGGGTTCAACAACGGAACTGGAGGACAAACTGGTCTATATATACAGCTTAGTACAGAAATGTATTCTTTGGCTCAGCTGGTCTGTTGAAACTGTGCGGGGCACGCCATGTACCTTCTCGGGCTTGGCTTCCTCCTCGTTCTCGTCGTCGGAGATGGGTCCGGCCAGCGTGGACACTTTGTTGATGACGCCGAGCCTGGCCAGTTGGTCCAGGAACACGTCCCCTCCTTTGTCCACCAGGTCCCTGATGATCTGGAGGGCCAGCAGGTGGCCGTCGTCGTCATCCTGCAGGACGAGAGGGGAGATCATGTTTTTGGCCTCCTGGGAACTAGGGAGGAAAGTGCGTACCTGTACGTGTATGTGTTTGTATTTAGGTGTATGTGTTTACCTCCTGGTCCAAGACGGTAGCGGTGATCTCCACCAGCACAGTAGGCAGGTTGTGTCCGGCGTCCGAGTCACACACCTCCTTCAGCAGCACCTCGGAGCTGTAGTGAATCATCTTCCTGATCAGGGCTAGACTGGCTTTCCTGGATGGCAAGGAGAGAGGAAAACCTACTGGTTCAAATTTACTGCACTACTTCCAAAAGAAAGTGCAGACTTTGGTATTTCACAAAGCCTATTGATTCAGAAGGCAGCAGAGCAACACTTTTGGTGGACAGTCGGTGATTAATGTAGTACCTAATAGAAGGCAGCATGGTTTGCTGGAAGGTTTGTGCAAATACAGGCAGCAGCCTCTTCAGGTAGATAGGGGCCATCTCTGGATCTCCTTTGGGCTCGCTCCCCTCCTCCTCCTCCTTGTTCACATCTTTCTTCTTCTTGTCGTCCCCCTTGTTGACCGGGCACATCCAGTCCCCTGCAGCACAGTACAGCATGACATCACTTAACTATATAAAGCCAGCAAAACTGTGTGCTTCCAACCAAACAAATACACACATCAAAATAGCTTTTCGAAGGTCAAGATGGATAAATTAGGAGATTAAAAAAGGATTCATTAAGAATAATAGAACTTTTAATCTTATTAGAACGATAATATTGAGTTGGCAAGTTTTGATACCCTCACAATGTAATCCCTCCAATTGCAATTCTGCACAATGTAAGCAGGAAATTCCTGTTTTATAAATCAGCCAGAACAAAGTGAGAAAGCACGCACAGCAGTCAGCTGGAGCAGTTCCGCTCATTTCTAGACCACATATTAAGCCAGTTTGCAAATTCCCCTAATGCCAGAGTTGCTTCAATGGCTGGGGTACTGACCAGGAGACTGCAGGATGGCCACCACCTCACTGTGGCCTCTCTCTCTGGCCTTGTCGAGTGGAGTCTTCCCGTCCTCGTCCCTCAGGTCAGGGTTGGCTCCGTGACGCAGGAGAGTCTGCACAATGTCAAAAAGGTAGAAGGGTCAACGAAAGACCGACAATGACTAAGAGACTGAGAGGAGCTGATGGACAGGAACCCAACAACAACTCTGTAGGATACATTTCCGAAGCTGTTGACAGTGAAGCATTTCTTTAGCCTTTGAATGGTGAGTGCTTTTACCTTGGCTACTTGAGGCCGTCCAAAACAGGCAGCGTAGTGGAGAGAGGAGGACCTCTGTCCTCTGTTGACATCAGCTCCTCGTTCACACAGGAACTCCACCTGTGAGTGGGGCAACACCAAGTGGAAGGTCAACCCAAATAACCTGTTCCCTGGCACCGAATGAGAAGATTCAGATATAAACGTAAATATGACCTACTAATGCCATCGTTCAAACAACATGTGTGGTTGTAAACAAATATTTAATAGTGCTTAGATGACAAGGTATTCGCAATCCCCCAGCCAAAAAAAACAATACAACTAGATTAAAACCCTAGAGCGTGGTTGCCTAGCAGCCGGTTGCCGGACAGCTGTTGGCACAACCTTGAGCATGTAACAATGGGGAAGGAGGGTCTTGTTTGTCCTGGTCTGCATTACACACTAGGTGTTCTATGTGTATTCAATGGATGCTAATGTTAGAAGTATACAGAAGTCGACCAAAACCAACAGCTGCGTGACTACATTTCAGGTGTGAAACTACATTTGCACATGACTTAGGAGGGCAGACTAGCAGAAAGCAGAGTACTCCCCTTTAACATAAAGATCACAATGGCCCATTCTTTCACTGCTTTCTAATCACCTACACAATGTGGGTAAGAACCATGGAAAGAGGATAAACTATGCCCAGTGGAACAATTGCTTGGGAGGAAAAGTACAGGGACCTGTGTGTGACAAATAGTTTCAGCATTAAGTAATGTAGTTCTTTACCATTTCCTGTGTGCCAAAGGCAGACGCCCAGTTCAGGAGAGTCTGGCCCACATCATCCATGAAGTTCACTTCAAAAGCTGTATTAAAAAAAATTTACGTGATTAACAGTTTAAAGTTTACTCCCTGCATTTACACATGTTGAAATCTAATAGATTTGCATTACATGCAGCAGTGTAGTTTATTGATCATCCTCAGCATGTGGTAAAGAATAAGGCTTACATTTAACAGGGTAAAACATTAAAAAGTATGTTAATCTATCTAAACCATTGAAACTATGAGCATACCTCCGGTGTCAATGGCGTCTATGAGTGCATCGGTGTCTTTGCTTCGAATACAGTCAATGAGCTGTCGGTGGGATCGCTCCCCAGAGCTGTCCAGCCGCCGGAGGCCCGGGATTCGACCGGAGGACCCTGCGGTAGACTTGGGCAGAGCCTTGCGTCCCTCAAACAGGAGGACCAGGAGCAGGTCCACCAGGCGCATGGTGTCCAGGACACAGCGCTCGTCCCCCTGCAGGGCACTCTCCATGGAGTCAGGCAGAGCGGAGCGCAGCAGATCCTGGAGACAGGGAGGGACAAACGCTGTTAGGAGTCAACGGTTTCAATTGCTAACTCAAAACTAGGATAACGCTTATACATTTGGTCTGTCTTTCTGGTAAGATTAACACTAAATAAGTATCCCATCCCCTCCAGTTGTCTTACGTGTGTGACCAGTGGGGAGCCCCTGCAGAGCGTTGACAGCAGGCTGACGATGGTGGACACCTGGTTGCTGAGTTTGGAGTCGGCGGCGGTGGTGGCGGCACCCGTGGAGGTGCGGCTGGGCTTGCAGGTGGAGGAGGAGCCCGTCACGGGCCCGCCGGCGGCAGCCATGCGAGACAGGAGCTCCTCGGTCAGCCCGTGTTTGGCCAGCGGCGCCGGGTCCACGCCCCGCCGAGTGAAGCGGTCGGCCAGCGAGGCGAAGCAGCGCAGCGCACCATCTGAAACCTGAGGTCGTAGCAGAGGAAGGTTGAGCGCTAGCAACCAGCCGCAACTACGCAACTTTCAACCGTCTGAAAGGGGAACCACCTCTGAGGTGAACGTCCAATGTGATTCAGACTTGGAATACGCCAACAACAAATCTGTGTGTGTTCGTTTCTACGGTGTGGGTTGGCTTACCTGGTGGTCTTCGTGTTTGAGGAGACTGGACAGGGACTCCACACAGGTCTCCAGGGAAGAGTCCTGAGGCTCCATCTTGCTACAGAGACGGGACACCACAGACATGGCCGAGTGCAGTGTGTCTTTGTGGACCAGGTGGCCGCTGTCTCGAATGAAGCTCAGGACACAGTTCAGGCCACCAGCTTCAAACACGGAGCCAGACTCCCTTGTACATATCAACTCCAGCACCTGGGTAAGACAAAAACACCAGCATGGAAATGAACGGGCAGATACAATCATGTCCAATCGTGTGCACTTGTATATAAAATGACCGGCCAAGTCATTCTTGCACAATGTGAAAAAGATATCAGTACATTAGCTTATGATGGGGACTGTATTTTGTCAAACAGTGGCTGTGATGGACGCTCACCTTGACACACTGCTCGGCCAGGTCGCGGCTGGTCCTGTTGTTGAGCTCCACCACCACCAAGCGGTTGCAGAGGGCTTTGATAGCCCCGTCTACCCCTACGATCCTCCTGGTGCACTCAGCTGACACGTCCAGGTAGTAGGTGATGGCACGGGCCGTCACCTCCAGCACGTTGTCGGGGGCGCTCTCATCTAGGAAGATCTTACACAGCGCTGGGAGGAATGTCCGCGGGGGGCACCTAGGCATGGAGAATATAGCGCAATACATTTTTATCATTTATGTAAAATAGAGTGGTGGCACACAATATTATTTGTCAATCCCTTGCGATTGCCTTATTAGTAAAGAAAAAAAACCTGCTTATGTTTTATATGGACATATCTATGGAAAGGAGGGTATTTGGGATCACAAACATCGGCAAACTCACGTCTCAAAGCAGCGGTCGACATTGTCAGACATGAGCAGTAGCATGCAGAGTTGCTCGAGAGCGATCAGCTGCATGTCCCGCTCGTCGCCCTGCCCCATCTGGAGCCATTCCAGCAAGGTGTCTGGGTCTACGTCCGCCATGGCTACCCTGCTCCCGGTTGGATACCCCGGTCTGGCTCGACGCCCAATCACTGCTCACAATGCTCTTGCTGTTTGGGACTCATCCAACCAACCGGACGGAGGGAGGAAAGACTAATAGGACTGGACAAGAAGCTGTCACTTTCACTGTAGCTTTGGTTTCTGGGACATGAAGTCGTCTTCACCTATAGAGGACAGTTGTGGGGAAAAGAAACAGATGAAAATGAAGTCAAGACACATCCAGGTCCCATCAATTTATAAGAAGAAATCTGAGAACAATAAGCCTGGAACGTTCACAAAGCAAGAGAGTGACACATTCAGTATTAAAACTATTGAAACAAACTAATATAGTCCCGGGGTTTCTCAGAGGAATGATTCTGTCCTGTGTGTAATATGTTTTTACAAGGGGAGAGTAAAAACTGGGCCCCTTAAAAATAAATAAATAAATAAACTTGCAATTATATTGAATGTCACTGAATTTAAAACATTGACTAGGAATAATGCTCCTGCAATACCAACGCAAACGGATTAGTTTACTGTACCGTGCATAATTAATTAACTTTGGCCTATGGAGTAGTGCACAATCTGGAGCAGTGTAGAAATACTGGCATTTCCAATGCTCAATACTTTCGCAATGCTTAGTTTCAGGAGTAGAAGCTAAAAAAAACAAAAAACATCCAGCAATCTGCCAGTCTCAACAGAAACCAATAGAACAGAACAATATGCAAATGATGGACTCAACACCTGGGTGTTACCTATTGTGAACCATTCCCAGATGTAAATAGATTTTTCTTAGAATGAAAAAGAAGAGGCCTGCTTTTACTTTTAGTATAGGCTAGGCTACAAGGCCAGCAATGTATTGTGCAACTAGAGTGTAGGCCTCTACAGACCACCAAAATGCACTGTATATGAACTGGTCAGGAACAAACACCTTTTAATATTTGGAAATTGACACACATTCATCAACAATATTTCACAGCAAACATACACTTAAAACAGATATGAGATCAAATCCAAATCACCATTGACGACAATAAATAAATACCAAAAGCAAAACAAATAAAGAGCCTGAGCTAATAACAACTTCAATGCATACAAAATGCACATAGATATCAGATCACACAGTTTTGTCTGTAAAGTAGTCTTAGTTGGGGTACACAAGGAAAGCCTAGAGGGACCAGCTAAGTTGATTAGGTCTAATTTGAAACCCTATGCCAGTATGTCTCCTTTGTCAAGTCCAGGCTGCTTATAAACAGGCTCTGCGCAGACTAGATCCTCTTATCAACAGATTAATCACAAATTGCCAGAGCGCATTCTGTCTCTACATTCCTTCTTGAATCAACCCATACTTAGATATATAATTTTCCTCTACTCAAAATAATTATTTGGAGTCTTGTAACAACATTTGATCTCGTGTCTTGATTGACCTCCATGGTCAGAAAGTTTGGTGAAATGACATGTTTCCAATTATTGTTCCGTTTAACTAGTTAAATACATTTATCAGCTAATGTTACTGAATTCTAGATGAACTCGTGTAAATAAAGTGATCAACGTTTATGGACCAACCTGTTCTTTCAACTGAAGCACAAAATGACAAAGGATAACTTTGTTTTCAAGTTCTGCCATCATAATAACGTTTTACAGAGGGGAATGACAAAGGATATCAAGGAATCACACAAACCCAATCATTTCCACACAAAAATTAAGTTAATGTTTCGTAATGTGTAATATGATCTCGCTACTTACATAGTAGGAACCTTAACGTTTGCTTAATCTTTTTGCCTGTTGCAGCAGGTTTCAGCTTTGGCTAGGTAGCATTGCAAGCTATTGTTAACCCCTTAGAAGTTGAGCGATATGCAGTTGAAAAATTACAAGACTAGCTTGAGCTGGCTATAAAATCAACCAAAATGTCCCAGTTAATGATTAAGATTAAGGGTCGACCAGGTTTAGTGTTGCCTTTTCGCTGTAACACAAAGCAAAAATAAGATGGCTAGCGAAAACAAGCTAGCTTAATGCTGTCGGTGTTAGCCACCTAGCTTGCAGCACTTAATTGAAGGCAGTTCCGACTTCAGCTTCTCTTAAAACAACTGAATTTCTATCAACGTACGTTTTGTCACTATGAAAAATATAATACTGATACGTACAATATCGTTATATTTTCATCCTAATCAATTACAGGTTAGCTACCCAGAAATGTGTGGCCTAACACCAGTCCGTATCGGTGAACCGCGAGGCTTGAGTTCCAAGAGAACCCGAGGCCTCAGCGATGCTGTAAGTCATCCCGTGTAGGAAACCCGGGCCTATCGCCTACCACAGAAAAAAAACACTTACCGTCTTTTGGCAAGCCCGAAAAGCTAAGTTTCCTATCAAGTCGAATGAGACGTAAATGACACAAATAGCACGAAGTGAAAACTACTTAATTCCCATTTGTTTGAAATGGGACTCAAAGGTCAAAGTGGACGGTAAAGCTACACAGGTCCGAGTGAAATGGAGAGCCGTCGAAAAGAACTGAGTTGGCTGGGCTCTCTCCGCGACCGTCATAAGCATCACGAGGCTAATAGCTACGCAGCGTCAATGCAGCTGTATGGCAGGGGGCGCTACTCTGCATGGACAGATGTTTAAAAATTTAAATGTTACTGAAAGGTTATAGCCGTACTTGCAGTACTATTATATAGTAAGGTAAATGCTGGCTACGAAGGATGTCAAAATGGACAATTTAATCACTCAGCACAGAACGTTTACACTCTTGAATCAAGCTTTGTGGGTAGACAAAAACAGACAATGAAAAGAAAAAAGAATGTTTTATTTATCTACTGCCATTAGAAAATAATGTGTCGACTCTTCACCATATGTTCATTTGTACATTTTAAAAAACAGGTTGACAGGTTGTTACAAACATGCTAGTTTTGTACAGCATGGTAAGTGCTAAAATGACAGCTGACATCACTTCAAAATTAGGAAGACCAAGTAACATTCATATAAAGTAATGCATCAATTAAACTACAATCTCCTTGTGCAAAGCAATGGGATTTTGTCCTACATAAAACAAAGAATAGATCTGATGTTAGCCCAGAGGTCCCATTCCGTTATTCCATCCCCTATAAAATATACCATGACTTATTGCAATCATCATTAGTGTTATATTTACTGCAATGCTGCAACACCATTCATTGTCTGGTCCATGATTTTTCAATCTCTTGTCAAAAGGATATCACCATTCTTAACAACAATCAGTACTTGTGTCCCTTTACAAAAGACATTTTACAGTACATTGCTTTAAACCTTCCAATCTAGTAGCGGTGTTCATTATTCTCAACATACAAAATGACTAAAACATGATCTCACATGACAATACTGTATGTCAATAGTTAACATACATGCTGTGTTTCTAAGCATATCAAACAGTTGCATGGCCATTGAAACTAAACTAATACAATTCATGTGAAACAAAGATTTAAGGATTGCTTGCCTCATATAGCCAGGGTTTTGACCTGCTTAGCAGTTGCTATCTGTTATTATCTTATCACTTATTGTGCCTTCACTTTTACCCAAAGGGGTTCCTAACTTCGAGTTTTGAGAAGCACTAGTATCAATTAAAGTCACTGTTGTACAGATAGTTGATCTAAGAAAAAATGAAAAATTGTTCTGATATGGTTTACATTCTGAATTACTGCATTGAATAAAACTGTATTTAATCATTACAGTTAGATGTATTAGTCATTCAATCTTAAGTATGAAATGTCTAGAAGATAACTCTGTAACAGTATTTGCTTGAGTACCTACTACCTAATGCACTTTACAACAGTCTGAAGTGGGTATCAACTAACAGGCTGTTGCTTCCATTGCCTGAATTGTCTAAAATGCATATTATGATTAACATTAATATACATATTCACTACCATAAAAAAAAAAAAACTGAAGTAAACTATGTGTTGTAAACAATGGTTCCCTTTAGTCTCAGACCCAGCAGCTGCTAAGGATCTCCAGGTTAAGTTATGCTAAAAAAAGTAAGAGTCAAAGCACCACAATCCTTTTTCGTTGAGCTACTGCTGTACTGGCTAACAAATCTTTAGAACTACTCTAGCTTTGGTTTCCAAACACGCCTTTGAATACATTCACTGTGTGATGCCTTTGACAATTCCTTTTAATTAAAACTGGCTTCTCAAGACTAAAAATACTTGTCTTTCTGAAAGTGTGCACTTGTCTCCCAGGCTAAATGGATTGAAAAACACAAGTGTATGCTATTGTCTTAACATCCATGAAGACTGGATAGGTGTACACCTCACACAAACTGACCGATGCTTATAACGTATTATTCAGCAGACTTTGTCATTTCTTTCCTCAAATAAGTATTAAGTCCAGTTAAAATGAACTACTCTGTACCATACAAAAAGATATGTATGTGTAAACATACCAATCCCTTGACGGACTGAATACACCAATACTGTGTGGCTAATCAGTGCGTAGAGTGATTAATAACAGACCTGGGTAAAACATTTTAAATAATCTAATTATTGAACACATTTAAGATGTCAAAGTGCACCCAACGCATTTAGAGGATCCCAATCTATGCAAAGAGTAACTGATTAAAGGTGCGTTTACACTTTTGATGTGTCAAAGACATTGAAAGACCTTTCAAAGATTATGTTCACCTGAAGATTGATTTAAATCCTGATCAAGTGACCGTTAAAGAGATGCATTAAATAGTTAGTATAGATAGTGTAATTGTGATTTGCTAGGTGATACAAAACCCCTCCTCTCAATAAGTATCAGCACTTCACATTTTCAGCTCTATAAACACCTACAGTGTAGGATACTTTTGGATCCACATCTGTTCTAGTACCAGTCAAATGAGAGTTCTGAGAGCGGTTAAATCACCACTCAAAAGAAGCAAGCCTTGGATTGGCTTTGTGCACATGAAACGTTTGTCTTTAAAGTGATTATATGAGCAGCTTTGTAAGGTGCGTAGGGTATTATCATGTCTTACTGTGGATTGTTGGACATCAAAAGATTGTTACACCAATCAGTTGGTTGATATAGACAAACCACTTCTCTTCTTACAGGAAGTTTGTTTTGAGTGTAATACTGGGGGATGTTTTGCTAGGTGTTGTGGTAGTGCTGCTAGCCTTTGCATTCAGGCTCTCCTGGTTGCCCTTTACTGCTGCCTCCAGCCTGGCCTTCATGTGTGGGGAGGCCGCCATCAAGGCTTTGAACACAGACGAGTGTTGGGGTCCTAGACGCATCAGGTCTCGGAGCGCCGACTCGTGGAGTGAACGAGATGCTACAGGGGCGGAGCCTAGGGCATTTTCATCCAGTAAGAAGGAGATGAGGATAGGAAGAAGGATGGCAACCAACTTGGGACCTGCGGGTTTGAAGAGAGCACAACATCAGAGCAGGAAAGTGGCTTCAGTCATCTTTTCTATCACTCCATGTGCAAGCCATACTTTATCCTATAATGTTTAAATCCATTGACACATTGCAATAACACTACTCACGGTGTGTATCATCAGCAGCCAGCACTAGAGCCTCCATGGCTCTGAGCCCATCCAGGACACCCTGCAGCTCATCTGGGCTTTGGGGCCGGCTCCTCTCCACCCTCTGGAGGTGGCGGACCACTGCAGGGCCCAGAGCCTGGATGTAGGGCACAGACACCCCCTGCTGGGACTGGAACACGGAGGTCAACAGTTGGTAGGTCCGACTCAACACCTGTGAGGGGGTAAACAAGTCATGAGGTATATACATGTGTGTGTGGGCACGTGTGTTTGTGTGTGCAAGTTAGAGAGAGCAAGAAAACATAAGCGGTGAAGTGTGTCTGCACTAGATACTGCACAGCTGGTGTACTATGCATAAAGTGCAAAAATTATATACAAGCCAACACCATATGCATAAAACCAAATAGAACCAGTTTGACTGTCCTCGATACAGAGAAATAAGCAAAAAGATTAAGCTGAGTTGTTGAGACAAGCTCAGTTCCACAAAAGCCACATTTCCCAGGGATTCCACAAGTGGGTGTTGTAAGGAATGAACCCCAGACTTTTTAGAAAAGGTTATCTAATTCTAATCTATCTAATGTGTTGAAAACAGCCACAAAAACACGAGGTGGATGTTTTTTTGTTGTAAAGCATCGGGGTGTAGCTATTTATGGCTTGGGGTAAGGATCTTACCAGGGGGTCCTTGGTTTCAAGGCTGTTTTTAAACTTGTCCAGCGAGCGTGCGTGTAGTGGCTGGAGTGTGGTGACTTCGGGACTGGTGGAGAGCAGGAAGATTGTCAGAGCTGTCAACAAGCTGACCTCATCCACCACACATCCTGACCTCTCTACAGACACAAACAAAACAAAGTCAAGGTCAATAACACCACCTTCTAAGCAATATATATATATATATATATATTGACTCTATTACCAAATGTCTGGGCAAGATTCTTCTCCGTACATTGTTGGAGGCTGAACAGAGAGTCCTATATATAAATGTGTCTATATAAATGTGTGTGTGTGTGTGTGTGTGTGTGTGTGTTTGTGTGCGTGTTTGTGTGTGCGTTGCTTACCTGTGTCCCAGCAGTCTAAGAGTGTATTCAAAGCACATTGCAGCATGTGAGCCCAGGCTCCTCGGCTCTTTTCGGCGCGACTCATAGGGGAGGTGAGGACCACCTTGAGGGCTTGGAGAGTCCCTTGGAGCACCAAGCCGAGGCCTCCAGAACCTCCACCGCCGTCTGCAGACCAAGGGCCATGGAGTGGGGTGTTTGATACCCCAAGAGCCCCTCCACTGGGCTGCAAAACCAGTTCTCTCAGTACCCCCAGCAGAAGGTACAGGACTGTGGGCAGGATGGACACACTGCCTGGAGTTGGAGACAACCAAGAGAAACATAACATTTAAATAGGAAATGAATTTGACATAATTGAGCGGTGTGTGTACTAATACTCAAGTGTGGAATTTTCCTCTATATGGATAGAGGAAAGCAGATACATTCCAAACATATTCTGTAAAATGCTAACAATAAAACATGGAATTCCCTTTAATGGCCACTGCTTGTCACAAAGTTAATCCAGTACTAACTTAAGACAGCTTTTTGCAGTGAGGCCCAGCATTGTTACACAGCTTTACAGTTGTTCAGAGTTGATCATTTATCTTACCCTCGGGTGAGCATATAGACGGAAGGTCAGACAGAATAGCCAGAGCCGACGTGACCAAACTGCAGTCACTCTCCGTCATGGTCCAAGCGGACCCGGCGGTGCCAGAGGGGCTGCTACCGGCCAGCTTGGGGCTGAGCTGTGGGAACTTCCGGACCAGGACACACAGACACAGCTCCAGTCCGCCAAACACAAGGGACTGACCCGGCACCAGACCACCAGTGTCCTGTCCCTCTCCAAACTCTGGTACCGTCTCCTTCTCAGCTGCCCCATCGTCAACTGGGACACAGACACACAAACAGGCATGATTACACAACTACATAAAAATACCGTGTTCCTAAAACACGACTTAGTGTCAGGCTGGGTGCATATCTCATTATGTGCAGAGAAGGTTCAGCCGACTGACCCTCGGCGCTGTGCCGTCTCTCTTTGACGTGTTCCTGGGCGGCGGTCACCACCTGTCGGACCAGCTCCAGGACGGCCAGCTGGACCTCTGGCGCCTCTCGGGTCACCATCAGCCGGTGGAGCACGCTCAGCAGCTCCACACTCAGCACCTGGGGGAAGATGTCACAGGATTCACTATCCACACTGAGCAAACACAGCTCACAAGCAACAGATCTTATTTTTTTCCCACGATGAACAAGGTTGTTGCGGGGTCTACCTGGTCGTTCCCGACCTTCGCCCGGGGCCAGGGGACGTCCAGCAGGGCCTGCAGAGCGCGCAGACAGGAAGTGATGTTCTCCATCTGGTCCTGGGAGTGTGGCGAGCACAGGAACTCCACGCTGAGGCCTGCAACGTGCACACCCCCCTCCAGCTTTAACCAGTGTGTACACAGTATAGCCAGCCGATATCAGCGTGTGGAAAGTCAGTGGTTGTGCCCTTGTGTTGGTTGCTCTACCACACACTCCCTACCCAGAATAAGATGCAGCCGGTCGGTGCTGATGTCCTCCGGCGACTTGACGGCGGCCAGCGAGCCCGTCCGGCCCATGGAGGTGGGGGTGACGGGTCTGGAGAGGTTGGCGGGGCCCTCGTCTGCTATGATGAAGCCTGTGCTGTGGAGCCACAGGGCCGTGGCCTGCAGGATGGGGGCCCAGGAGGAGGAGTAGTGGGCCCTGGCCTGCTCCACCGTCTCCGCCGTGTAGAAGGAGCCCCCTGGGACGACACGAGAGGAACGTGGGAGAGGTGACGGAGGAAAATGGAGGGCTCTTCAATTTGTAGTTCAGCCAAAAAATACAGCATACAAAAATTAAAGGGGCACATGCATCAATCCCTTTCTCCACCCCACCCTCTCCCTCTACATATTCTTACCTGAATCAGGCAGCTGTGATGCGTATTCCTGTGGGAGGGTCAACAAGGCGTGGTCTTGTAAGGCAGATAACCACAGACGGCTCAGGGTGGACAGATCTGATTGGACCAGTTTCAGTAGTCCTGCCCCTCCCACCCCAGACCCTGACTCCTCATTGGATAGTTTTGAGGCTGACGGGTCAGTCCCCCTACCAGGACTTTCCTTCTGTCTGCTGCTCTGTACTGCTACGATGTAAACCTGAGAGAATATAACAGAGTACCTCACAATGGTTAGAAGTATCAGATTCCCACATACTCTCTCTACAATAATCGTTTGTGTGTCAAGCAGGTCATGTCAGAAACGATGGTTACCATAGCAACCTATATGCCTACCTCAGCCCAGGCCTTGAGCACTGCCAGTGTCTCCATGGTAGCGGTGGCCTCATTGTAGAGCTGGCTGGGCGTTTCTTTCCCGGCCTGTACCTTGACAAGTGAGGAGGCCAGGAGCTGGTGCACACGTCTGAGGTCCCGGAGGTCACTGACCACCCCGCTGGCGATCCACGCACTGCACACCTGGACAGGGAGGTACATGCCAGGATGAAATCACAACTCAACCAATCATGTCCGGCTACAACCTTTGGCAAATCGAGCTCGGCACTGCATCTAAATAAACTGTAAGACTGGGTAAGCACAGTTGCTGCCGGAGAAAGTCAAGTTACACAAAAGCCAGAGAAATACCGTGCAGTGACTTGTCTTACTTGGCAGGCTTTGGCTGTGACATCTGGAGGAGCGTCGGATGAGAAGGCTGGTCTCAGCGCAGCTCCCACCTGGAAGGGGAAATGACGGTTAGGAGGGGGATCAGTTGACGCTCTGGGATGCCAAGACTCGCAACCGCTCTCTAATGCTGAGTAATGTTCACTTTAACAGAACGTAATTACCCGTCGGTGTTTGGGTCGGATGAACAATAGGGTGTTCTGTTTTTTTGCAACATTGAAAAAAGAAATGTGAACTATCCTGTTAGTGGAGAATAATACAGCACCATCTTACATTAGCCTGGTACTGCTCCAGTATAACGTGTCCAGGAAACTCAGGTTCTGGGATGGAGGAGAACTTCCTGATGATGACCAGTAGAGTCTGCAGTCCGGACAGGCGCAGCTGGTCGCTGTGGTCGGTGGCCGCCATGAAGGCCATGCGCACCAGGTCTCCCAGGTGGAAGACCAGGAAATCTGGGACACAAAGGGTCGATATTAGATCTTAGTAGTAAACGATTTGCGTAAATAAACACTGTAAATATCACGTTTATGTGCGTGTGTGGGTGTGTGTGTGTACCTGTGGACTCGTGTAGTCTGAGCTCCTGTGCCAGGGCCATGTCAAAGTGGGCCGGGTCGCCGTTCTCGCACAGCGCTATGATGCCGCACACGCACTCCATGGCAAAGACGCGCGTGGACCAGCGCAGGTTGGTGAAGGGCCCGCTGGAGTCCGCCTTGGCGTGGAAAATGGAGGCGTCGTCGTCCCTCTCTCCGTCCTCCTCCTGGGTGGTCTCCACCGGGGCACGAGAGTCTGAGGGGAACACCAAATGAAAGATCCAGCACCATGGTGGGTGACGGGTAGGTCTAAACCCAACTAGTCTTACTAGCTCCTACTTGTGTAATATATTATGTGACTGACCAGCAGATGCAGAGAGCACATCCTTGCAGAGTTTTAGCCAGTGGGCCAGTTTCCCAACAGCAATAGAGGTCATCATGTGGACCAAGGTCTCCTGGATGTCTCGCCGCAGAGCCGGGTCCAACTCCCGGTCCAGCAAGCTGAACAGCGCCCCCTCCAGGCCCACCTCCTTAATGGTCACATCTGGGCGGACAGGACAAAGTAGGTTCATGAATCTTCTAACTGTGTTTCCTCTCTGTAGTCATTCTTCAACAAACTACCCGAAAATATGTCTTTCTGTGTGTGCTGGTGCTAGTGTGTGTGTGTGTGTGTGTGTGTGTGTGTGTGTGTGTGTGTCTCACCGAGCTGCGTGTTGTCTCTGCGTGGCAGTTCTTTCACCAAGGCCACAGCGTGCTCCGACACCTCCAAGGCCTCCCGTTGGGCCAGCTGTCTCAGACAAGCTACCACCGCCCGACGCAGGGACAAGTAGGAGCTGCACAGGTTCACCTACACACACACACACACACACACACACACACACACACACACACACACACACACACACACACACACACACACACACACACACACACACACACACACACCCACACACACACACAC
>JAVQIZ010241112.1:0-20252 GCA_036023535.2 Galaxias brevipinnis | reverse complement strand
CCCCCCCCCCCCCCCCCCCCCCCCCCCCCCCCCCCCCCCCCCCCCCCCCCCCCACTAAGCGCAAATTTGGTCTGTAAAATCAAGGACAGATGCATCTTCATCCAGGTTGGCTTGAAGCTATCACGTTAATATAGTGCATAACATTGGAGCAGGAATGTTGAGCATGAGTACCATAAGATTACATTCATAAGCAGCTGAGTTCCTCAGGGTTGTTATAGTTGGCAGTTTGGCACATAAACATCAAACACTGTTCCTGTCTGGATAACCACTTCATAAATATTAGAAGGAGTCAACCACTTTTCCAGCTTTGCTGCATTTGCTGGTGTTTATTTCTGGATAGTGGGCTACATCCATATGTAAGAAAATAACATCATTCCCACTCAATCAAATACTCCATTAATAAATTATAAACAAATAATAAGTAATTGCATTTTATTATACAAATTAAAATATTTAAGCATAACATTTCAAATGCAAGCATTTTAAAACTCTTGTAAGTTAGGCCTTGAGCCATTCAACCAGTGGTTCATTGTACTCTGAAATCATATTGCAGATATGATCATAAAAGGTTAATCATACAAAGGTAAAAAGGTGCTTCAATGCTGACATGTTTTATGATGAATGAGACGTTGAGCTGGAAAGCTTTGAAGAAATGACCAAAGGTATGTTGGAAGCTCAAGCAGGGAATTTTCTCGGCAGTTAAGGAATGCTCTGGGAGGGACTACCGCAGATGGCAGAGGAAATGCTTGGGAATGGAGCTCTATATCCCAGGCAATAAACTACAGCCTTTTCCAAAAAGGCTATGTTGTTTTATCACATTTTCAAAATAATGAGCTGAAGTGCAAAGTCAATCTAATTCATAACTGAAAGAGGCCGGGATTTTTCAAATGCCTATGTTGCAGCGATGGGTCAATGCCATTATTTGCTCAGCTTTAGTCAAGCAGCTTTTCACATCTCTTCTGTGAAAATGATTATTTTAAAACTGTCCACAGTCTAGTCTACTTTTGTTTTTGTTCAGCTCCGGCTCCAACCAAATCAAACATCAACCCAGGCTGTTTTTGTCTTCCCTACTCTGAGCAGAATTAAAATAACGACACTATCAAAACCATATGCAGCACAAAGGATCATATGGCTTCTTAAATAGCTTTATCTTCCACAGAATTTGCCCTTATTGGTACACGCAATTTGCCCATGTCGGTACATTTAAAAGCATTGCAGAGACAACTCCTTAACGGGGCAAACGCTGTAGCTTTTTTTGTTTGTTTGCTTAGAGGGCAAGCTCATACAGGTTACTCATTCAACTCAACTGTATGTTCAATTATGAGGTCATGAATCTAAGCTCTTACTGCTTCATCAAACAAAGAAAAAAAAACGTTAATGTGTCGGACAAAAACTATTTCACAATCTTCTGCTGCTGTCAATATTTAGTATTTAGTATTTTGTTCGTTGTATTGATTCCTGGAATTATTTTCGAATAATTCAATTATTAATGATTAATTACAAAGTTTTCCTCTCTTTCTCTCTCTGTTTATATATAGACCTGACCAGGAGTGCCAGTCTGTCCGAGAAGGAGTTGAAAGAGGCACGTGTGAGGAGCCACATCATTGCTGCTCAGCTTACCATACCCTCCAACTCCAACTCCCGAGGTGTCCAGCTTTTCAACCGCCGCAGGCAGAGAGTCAACGCCTTCACACTGACCAGCTGTGGTCAATCAGCGACGGGGCAGGAGGACAAGGAAAGCGCGGGGGAGAACGAGAAAGCGGGCTCTCCTCGGAACATTCTAATATGGGACAAGAGGAGCAGTGAGGTGGAGGACACAGAAAGGAACATTAGGAACGCTGCCATCAGGCCGACCTGGTCACCGAGTGGGAGAGCGCGTAGCGTTGAGCGGGACATCATGGAGGATCCAGGTGAGCCCGTCTACGAGGAGGTGGGGGAGGTGGAGGAGGTGAGCGCAGTACAAGAGAGACACTTCCTGCCCGTCAGCGAGAAAGATGAGGAAGGGGAGATGGCTGTGAAGGTCATGGAGGAAGAAGAGGGGGTCAAAGTCGAAGTACAAAGTCAGCTTGTGGATGACGTGAAGGATGAGATTACCCCGGAATTATGTGGCTATAACAACACCGCCATGGGGGTCCAGTTTGACCCAGTCCAGGAGGAAGCAGGGCAAAATGGGGCAAACACAGAGCCGACTTCTCCTGGGGATCTTCCCAACGGCTGCCACAATCCAGCTGGCCCAGCAAGAGTCTGCGTGGCCCTGTCTAAGCAACCTGCCACCATCATCAACAGGACTGCCAGGCCATTCTTCTCGCCGCCCCCTGTGCAGCCTCGAGAGGCCCCGACCAGCCCTGTCACAGACATCCCCCCTGCTCCTTCCTACTCCACTCCCCCTTTGCCGACCTTCAACGCCCCACGCCCAGTGGCATTCTCCCCGCCACCACCACCTCCGACTTACCCCACTCCTCCTCTGCCTGCCTCTAGCAGCCAACCCTCACAGTCGTACTCCAGCACACCTCCCATGTCCCCTACACCTCCTCCTCCAGCATCCCAGTACCCTCCCACCACTCGGCCTTCACAATTCACCCCCGAACCTCCAATGCCCAAAAATGCTCCGCGCACAGCGCCAAGGCCATCCACATTTGTCCCTAAGCCGATTGAAGAAAATAAGGTGGTCGCACCAATAAAATCGGGCATCCTGGAGGAGGGCGCGGCCAAGCGGACCAAAAGGAAGTCCATGTTTACGTTCAAGGAGAAGCCTATCGTGGCTCCCAACCCGGAGCTCCTGTCTCTGGTCCAGGGGGCGGACCAGAGGAAGAAACACGGACACAGGTCCATGCCAGAGCCGGCGACCGAGGAGGAGCTGATGGCTCTTGGGGCTGAGGCATCCAACTTCCTGGCCAAGGAGGAAGTGAGTGCCGAGGCTGCCACTGCGCCAGAGTGGTCCTCCTGCCTCAAGAACTCCACCACCCGGGCCAGGGTCGAGCACAAGCCCGAGCAGACCCTCTCAAACGTGTCAGGGAAAGGGGCCGAGCTGTTTGCCAAACGCCAATCCAGAATGGAAAAATATGTGGTGGAAAACCCTAATGTGCTTCACCAGAGATCTCCCTCTCCCACGATGTCCCTACCGCCATCTTGGATCTATCCCTCCAACATGCCAGGCCGGGTGAAAGCCATCGCCAAAAACTCTGAGATGAGTGCCCAGCTCACACAGACACTGATAGCTCAGCAGTCTGTCCAAAGGAAGCCTGTTCAAAAGGTCCCGGCTGCAGCCCCAGTTCCAGAGAGTCCCCCTTTGGAAAATGGCTGCAGTAAGATAGAGATGGAACTCTCCAGGCACCAGCCCTACCAAATCAGCCCCTCTCTGTTCATCTTTAACCCGATCAAGGACCCTGTGAGCTCCCTACCCCGAGGAGCACCCCCTCCCAAGCCTCTGGTTTCTTCGCAGTCTTACAGCAGGCAGACCTCTCTGCCCATCAACCATCCACCACACTTAACCTCCCAGGCTAACTTCGGGCCTGCCCCATGCATGTCCCCCCAGCTCCCTCTCAGCCCGACGGGGGGAATGGATTATCCACCAAACTATGTGGCCGCCCATGCCTCCAGACAAGCCTTGTCTCCAGACCGTGTGGCCTCTCCCCGATCGGCTGTTCAGGCGCCGAGGCCAACGTTCTCTGCCAAGAAATCAGGGATTGAAGCCCAGGTGTGGAAGCCCTCTTTCTATCACCATTGAACCAGTAAAGCGTGGTCTATAGTTAATCCAAAGACTTGGCTGTAGAACAATATGATGTTCAAGTCCTCAGCCAAGGCTACTAACTATAGCTGTCGTGGCCTTCCAGTAAAAAATCTGCACACACCTTTTATATTAACCAAGCATACATGTAAACCACGACAGTAAGAAAGAGTCTTGTAGATACTGCATACAATACTTCCTTTTTGTAGGGTTGAATCTATCAATTTTTATAGATTTTATCCTAATACAAATGAGCCTGCTGTTACGAATATAATGCACTTTTTTTTACATCTAAAATTACACTAATTAAGACTGCTATTGCGGTTGCATAAGAGAGATGTTGTGTATTTCAAAGTGGAATGGAATTTGTGAATGACTACACTTAGATCTCAATGTTCTCTCTTACAAACAAATCACACATCAACCCAGTACTGGCAAATATGTCAAATACCATTTCAAAGTATTGTAACTCTATTTTACAGTATACTGACAGTAGTTAAATAATATTCATCATGTGCCTTGATTTGGGTTAGTCACTATACATAAAGCCACTAAGCACACACCCTTACAAAAAACCTCTGAAGCTAACTTAAGGATGAGAAGTTGTTTCGCATACGTTTTAAATTTTCTGTCTGTAGGCATCAGATTGATTTTGCCTTACAAAGCACTTTAGCAGATGTTCAGGCTTCTACTTTATGATATATGATTTGCAATTTAATATGGACTCACACACATGCAAGTAGCGGTAGATGAACTGTCTTGTCACTTTCATTGAGGGAATACATTTTCAAAGGAACAGCCCTGTATAATATTTGTATAATCCTGCTGTACAGTATTTACCAGAGGCAATTTTACAAGATACTAACAATGTTAAAACATACAAAATATATTATAGCATTGGTGTTAATACTTACAAAAAGCTACAGGTAATGTTTTATTATCAGACACCTAATATGAATTTAAAAGAATGGCTTTGGCTCGTGGTAAATAAGACAGGAGAACCTGAACTATCTTTATATTTATATCTGTGTGGTTTGAGTCCATTGAAATTATATGTAATTAAATGTATTTCATGTAACACTAGTATAGTTGTATGACTCGGTAGAGCAATAATTCCAGGTGAAGTACTTATTCCCTGAACAACATAGAACAGAAGGGAAAAATAACAAAAAGGCCTGCTGATCATTGGCTGCAATAGCCTCTTTCAATTGAACATCTAGTTTTTCTGGCTTCTCATATCTGCTGAGTCCCTGTTCTTTTTCAGTCTGTCCCTGTTCTTCTTTATTAAACCTTTATTTTGGTGTACTGTTTCTTTTTCTTGAATTAAAGCTTTATTCTAACACCTACCTGTTACTTGCCTCTCCCTAATATGTTTCTTGTTTCCTCTTTCAACTATTTACTTATTCTAGTACTTTCTGAAGTATTCCAGTACTTTCTTTCACTGTAATATTCATATAATTCTTTCCATTTGTCTGCCTCTCTGCATCTCACATACTGTTGCCATTTGTCTCTGAAGTGTCGCGCTTCTCAGTCTCCCCTGAAGGGGTTAAACATTCAGGTTGACCTTAAACTTTGGCTGTGTTTGTAACAGACAACCTGATTTGGTGGAACCAAGCCCAGAACACACTACAGCTAATGTAAACATAGGCTAATCCTAGTCCCAACCTCAACGCACGTACTGCACACACACACATACACCTAAACCCAATATTATTGTTTACACTCTAGATGTAACTTCATCTTACTGGATAAATGTCTTGCACAAGTGTAAGAGCTAGCTAGGCAGCAGTCTCAGCAGAGTAACATTATATTCGGCATAAAAGGTTAGTCACTCAGTAGAGGCCATATGACCCCAGAGGGACATTGGACACCAGACTCTATCTTAGGTGTCAGGGCATGTTGAAGTACACAGACGTGAGAGTTGATATACACACACAGATATGGCTTGGATGCCACTGATGCTTTGCTTGCAATCTCAAAGTGCAGTGGCCTTGTTTTAAACGAGTTGTTATGTTATCTTGTAGCCATTTTGGACAGAAATAGATAATTTGCCAATGGGATGAAATAACATTGAGATGTAAAATTATTTGCAATTGTTTTGTATTCTAGATATAATATACTGTTGTACATGTTCTAAAAAACAATAACCTGCATATGTTATTCATTTTAACTCCACTAATCTTAATTTAAACACAATGTTGTTATTTCTCTACCAGACCAAAAAGGATTCATCTATGAGCCCTACCCCCACCCAGACTCCTACCCCGACCAGAACCCCCCAATTTGGCAGACGTTTCAGCAGCCCCGAGGGGCCCTCCACCGCCACCACCGGCACCAGGTCTCCAAGCATCCAGAACAGCCAAGCATCCTCAACCATTTCTGCGCCCAGACCTTCTGTCATCTCCCCCGTGTCCCCTCCCTGGGGTTCTAGATGTCAGTCTCCAATGATCAGTCAGATAAACCAGCCTTCCCCCAACTTCACAACCAGGCCGTCTGTCATCTCCCCCGTGTCCCCTCCATGGGGCTCTAGATGTCAGTCCCCTATGATCAGCCAGCCCTCTCAAACTCCCTCCGCTGTATCAACTACAAGACCCCTCCACAGCTCGACTTCCACTGCCACGTCTCCCCTCTCCCCTCCCTGGGGCTCCAGGTGCCTGTCTCCCACAGTCAACCAGACCAGCCAGCCCTCACCCACCACTAAGCCCCTGCATACATCCACCAGCAGCTCGCCTATCTACTCCCCCAGGGACACTTGCTGCATGTCTC
Organism: Galaxias brevipinnis; assembly: GCA_036023535.2. Classification (NCBI taxonomy): domain Eukaryota; kingdom Metazoa; phylum Chordata; class Actinopteri; order Galaxiiformes; family Galaxiidae; genus Galaxias; species Galaxias brevipinnis. The sequence goes on along the minus strand of JAVQIZ010241112.1, from coordinate 13,759 downwards.
CAAATGTTAACAACCTGGACTCCAGAGCTAACCATCGCCTCCTGGCCAAGAATATCATCAACGCTGCCAAGCGCAAAAATAGCCCTTCCCCTGGTGCAGTTAGCGGGCACAGCCTGCCCATCTCCCCTCTCGGCAGTTTGCACCATGGCTACGAATACAGCAAGCCCCCCTTCAGCCCCTTGCCGCCATCTCGGGCCCTGGGCAGCCAGTCTCCCCAGTTCACCAGTCCACCTCCCACCCCCACGCAGATGATCCGTTCGCCAGTGAGGCTCTACAACACCCGCTCCCTAACCGACTCGGACGCCTCAGTGGAGTCGGAGGACTCGGGCCTGAGGTCGCCTGGTCGCAGCTACAACACCTGCCCCCGCGGATGGGGGGGCAGCCTGAGGGTGAAGAGGGGCAGTGTCTCCACTGACCTGTAGGGAAATACAGGGGGTGAAAAAAGGGATAATTACAAGTTCAGCTCATCCGTAATGGCATTTTCACACAGCAATACAGACCTGTGTACTAACTGTACAGGCCCAACGTGTTCACACTAGACTGTTCCAGTGACTATTGAGGAGAGAATAACAAGAAAAGACATGTCTAGTTTACAGTAGCTCAGGACTGTTTGGACTTGTAGTGTGAAAATGCCATAGGAGACGACAAATGACTTAAAGGTGCTCTGAGACTAAGCATGCCAGCTAGATATGGAAGAGCGGTTGAGGAAAATTAAGGAATTCTTTCATCCAAAGTTGTCTGTCCATTACTTCAAATAACTTCCTTGCAAATGAAATATGTTAATCCTTTTTTGAATTGACCAGGAAAAGCATTCCGAGTAATGTAATTACTTTACCTTTTAAGTGTCTTTATACAGTACCAAAAATGTTAAATGCTAAAGTACCAAAGATAATGTTTAATAACTTCTGAAAAGTAATCCACATCTTTTTCACTCCAAGCTTTCAGTTCCCAAAGTGAACTCTTGAATACTGAAATTTGATAAATATACTACATACAAACTATTCATCAACTGACGTACTAATTGTTGGTTGACGACAGCCAAATTGTGCATAAATATATTAACATAAAAATACTACAGGGAAAAAGCAGTCTGTACATATCACAATATAGCTTTGTGAACTACGCTTTTATTAAGAAGTAACCACATTTTTCAAATCAAACTGTAAATGATGGGGTGGGTTGGGTAAAATACATTTGCTTTAACATTACTTTACTTCTGGCATTGAAGGTCATATCACAAATGGGCAAAAAGGATAATTGCAGCATATGCTTTCTTATCAAATAGGAAAAAAAGGCTTTAATGCATCATTACTGCAGTGCAATAATACATGTATCACTTCCATGTGTGTTAATTTTATGTACTGTGTTTGGTTAAATGAATGTATAGTTTTACTGACAGGCTGGTGGAGAAAAGTACAATCTAATAGAGAGAAACAAGTCTACATAGGATTTGTTTCAGACTTGGAACAGTGTTTGATAGAATAGGGCACTTAATGTCTATTAATTGTCCTGCACCGACGACGGACTAACAAATGTTGTGCACAATACAGTGTTAAATATAGTACTGTGTGCCCATTTGACTAGTTTAAGAGAGTGAACCGGGTAGGAAATATATCAGACAATGCACAGAAGGTTGAGAGAATGTTGCCATAAAATGCTTGAATAGAAGTGGGCGTATGAGTTTGAGAATGAGATCAAGGGGGTTAGAAATAAATACATGTATTACACATACATAATTTTAGTGCAAATGCACATTTTGATTGTTATTAGCTGTTCACTTTAATTGCACTTTCATTCAATTCCTGTTCATTTAACTGCTATGGCACAACATTGGACTGACTATGATTGCTTGAAACAGGTGTCATTCACACTAAACAACATTCACTCACTGTAAAATGTAAGATCCCTTAACACAAACATGACCAGCATTGTACAATTCCCCAACAGGCTTTGTGATTCGAACAAGGGTCACCAAAAGCCATGTCACACTACTTCCATCTCCCTCAGCAAGATATCCAAGCACACGCAGGAGTCATTCCACCGCCAGTTCCTGACACATAAGCGTGGTGCATCAGCAGATATTTGACTATTTACATGTGTGCGTCTTTTGATAGACAGGCACACCTGCTGAATGGTTACTTGGCACCTACAGTACAGGAAGGCTAACCCTATCACTGTCATGGATGGGTTTCAACCTGGTCTACACGGTCTCAAGTTCTGCATCCTTTGAATCCATGTGGACGAAACGTTAACTCCTCTGCAGTATAAGAGGACAATGTGTTGGCATTTTGTTTTTTGAATTTCACAAATGTTTTTTTTTTGTAATGGTTTTATGTCTTAAATAGAAAATGCCATGCCCTCATCCATAACTCTTACTGAATGCAAAGCTAAATAAATGAATTAAGTGCTGACACTCTAATCAAAATGACTTGTGTTTGTGATTTGTTCTACGTCATTAGTTCATAGAAAAGTTTAAATATATTTTTGAACCATGCCATTGGGAGGCATTACGGTATTTGCCTCCCACATATATCACACAGCTGGCTAATAGAATCATGGAATTCTTTTCCTACTGCCAGAATGCCATAATGAAATTCGTTTTCATTTATAACAGATATTACCACACCGTGTAATACATTTTTATAAATGATTCACATTTGGTAGAAAGAGGCCTTGTGAAACTAATAAATGCAAAAGTTGGTGCAATTCTACATTTGTAGAATGGTCTTAAATGAATCCTTATAAAAGTGAATTGTTTCCATAGACCAGCAGTTTAAAGTTTAAATATTTCACATATTTGTGAAACAAGTTTATGAATTATTTCAAAAGTAGTCTTTTAATTCAAATGCCCACTAACCATTGTTTTATTTACTGTGGTTTTATTATGTATTTTTTATTACCTCTTATATCCATCTTTTTTCAGCTCTTCATTATATTGTCTTTATCTGTGAAAACACATGCTGGAATGGCAGGCAAATGTTTGGGCTCAGGGCAGCTGTGGACGTATCGTATCATGGACCTACCAACCATACCCCACTCCCAGGACCTTGAAGGGCGGTCAGGGACAGAATACTAATTTCCCCCTATGCTGAGGTTGGACTAGAATGCCTCCTGGAGGTGTGCAAACAGCATGACACAAATACAGCCTGACTGTACCAGAGGGACATATGGTCAGCATTTAGACAGAAACCCTTCGTAGTATGTTGTTTTTGCTCTGATTTGCGACAAGTTAACGTTGTTAAGAAGTAAGTTTGACAAGGATTTAATGAGAGGAGTCAGGATGCTTAAGATATGTGTCATACCAATCATCACCAATTGTATCATCACCAATTGTCTATCAGTCTGAGCCACTGGTTTTCCATGTGCTAAATTATATATTTTTCATTCTCTAGCTGTCAACACTGCACAGTCTGATAACATTTCAGTTTGATAAAATTGTCAAGAAGTCCTTTGTTTAATTGTAGTCTGATAATCCTATTTTAATTTACTAGTTAGCTGACAATATACAGGGAGATTAACAGAAAATCAGTGTTCTAACCCTGAAATCAAGTGAATTATGAAAATTTTCATGTGCAACTGTGTTTGTAAAGGTAAACCTTGGGGTCTCTCTCAGTTTGAGAAAAACAAAGCCCCTCAAGTGTAAGGAATCAAATCTACAGTAGAGGTCGCTCTAAACAATGTGACAGACCAGTGGCAGTGCTGCACTGTCACAGAGAACTGCCACTGGTTTTCCTAGTTTGACAGCAGGGGCTTGTTCAGTTGTTGTAACAAGAACAGATTCTCAACAGGAAGGATATATGGTAAACGGACAGCTATACATTCACAGATTCACAGGAATTTCCGTGAAATTTTCTTGAGAAAATATAGTAAATATCTGAATGTGTGCTAGAAAACAAGTTATGTAGAATATTGACTGAACAGCAGATTAATGCCTTTTTGTTCTTTCCATAGGGTCCCTGGATTTGTTGTTTTTAGCGAGCTAGCATTAGCTTGGCTAGCTTGCTAGCAATAGAGCTAGACATCTTTTTGAAAGTTGCTAAATGGCTTGCTATCTAGTACAGCTAACTTTCTGGCAATGTGTGTATTATTTCAATCTGGCCGGCTAGCTGGTTGATGTTGAATAATGGTTGAAAGCTGGATAAGCTCTATAGAACTGCATTGATTAGCTTCGCTCACGTTAGCTAACTAATTAGCTAGTTAGCTAACTAGGAGGGTAGCATCAGCTTCAAGATGAGTTCCAAGCATCATCAGTTCAAAGGAGCAGAAGTAAGCTGCTGCGTGAAATACTTCCTGTTTGGATTCAACATCCTTTTCTGGGTAAGTAATTAAAAACCTACTCTACCAAATATGAAACCCAGTACAGCAAAAGTTGTTATCTGCATGCCTTCAAGTTGGCAAACCTGTGTGTGAATGGTGGTTTGATTTGTGCTTGATGTGATTATGTTTTCTGTGCATTAGTTTTTGATTATTTTTGTTTAATATTTGATCATTAAGGATAAACTGTAAAATGTGATATATTCATGTCCTCCCAGGAACATTCCTTTCAGCATGATCTATTTGATAATAATGTGGAGTACCAAAAGGCCAATGCACAATGGATTTAATCTTTGCAAGTGTATTTATCTGTGTGTGCGTGCGTGCTTGTGGCTTCTCAGCGCTTGGTGAATTATGGTTGCTGTTCAGAGAAACAGTGTGTTCTTGGTTGTCCCTCCCTGCACTACCCGGCCCTGCCTGCACCTATAATGACTCCTCTGAGCCGATCTCATCAGCATTAGCCGACCTCTTACCACCTTGTACTTTACAGCCGACAGCAAACTATGGGTCAATGTAGCCTCAGTCAAGGGCCCAAACATTGCGAGCTGCGTTCCAGTTTACTTTTTCATTCATTGTTGGACTAGTCTTGATGTTATAGGCCTTAACTAAAGCTATGTGTAAGCAAGGCTATATTAAGGGGTTAGGCTAACCGTTCCCACAGCCTCTCCCATCCCTACCCCCCCTGTCTGAAAAGACTCTTCACATATAACTCACCCCACCCTTCCATCCTGCCTGCCTGTCTGCCAGTGTTGACTTGGCTTGGCTCGTATATAATGTCTGTGGCGTGTCTGTGTGCCTCAGAGGGTCTTCCCACACACTGTCTTGGGGCAAGGCCTTACAAAACCTGAATACTACCCCACCCTCCCCTTCTCAAGAGCTCCTTTCACTGACTAACCTACTATTGTGCCCCGACACTGCATGGCGGTATTGTTTCACACAGACGCACACACACACACACACGGATATGTTACAAAGAACAAAAACTGGGGGGGAACACTGGCTATAGTTTTCTCTTTTTTCCCACTCAAATGCAACACAGCACTCTCTTAAGGCAGATGGGACCCACACTTGACTCTTGTCCTCCTCCTTACCTATTCAAACTACCACCTTGTATGATATGATTTTCCTTCACCTATAGTTGCCTATCCATAGTGCCACAGATTTGTAATGATCTCCTAAGTCCTGACTTCTGAGTCCTCCTCTGCCTCTTCCTCCTTCTATGCCCAAACTTGCTAAGTCCAGTTTCTGCTTCGTCTGATTTTTTATCCTACATAAAACATGTCCCAGCGTGCTCGCTGCTTCCATTGCTAATCATCAAAAGATGTTTGCGACCTCTTGTTTGCTTACTGCCATGATTCCGGGAAACCGTACGTGTAGGACCAACTCCAGGCAACTTGCCAATGTGCAGAAAAACGTTTTTTTTTTTTCCATGTGCAACATTTTTCATACTTCTCGTAAATGCACCGTAAGTGATCTTGCGGCGGCTTGAACCCAACCCAAATTAAAGTGCATTAGCCCGATGGTTAGCAGAACAGGTCCGCTAATTACAGTGTGTTTCTAAAACCAATAAGCCTAGCTTATGTGAGGTCTTCTGACGAAACTCTTTCTTAACATTCAGACACATAACTTTTGTCTAGTTCTCAGAAAAGGCCAGGCACATTGCCTACTAGCCACCTAATAATCAAATTTTTGGAAGGTTAACTGCTTGTCATGAGTGTGTTAAGCCATAACAGTGTTATCTGCTAGTACCTACTGGCACGTTTCTGTTCTTGTCCATCGTCTGTGCTTTCACTTTGCAGCTAAGGAACACTGAGTGGTTCCCAGTTTTCCCAGCAATGAAACCTTTTTGCATGATGGTTTTTTGTCAAAAAGCTCAGACCCCCTTTCTAAAAGCTAGGTCAATCTGGTTCATCGATTACACATTGTCATACGGGACCGGGCTGTAAGCCGTGTGAATGTGTGGGGAGTTAGACTAGTTTTTCTCCACATCGCTGGTTCTGTTTGCCAAGCTGTTATGTTATCAACAAAACTATAGACGAGTCATACTGGATATTCAGCAGCGTGTTGAGGCACGGGGAGTCCACTCGTTAACTATTAATTATGAATCTAGTTTGTGTGAAAGTGCGTCCTTTGTGCATTCTTGTGTGCGTGTGTGTGTGTTTGTGTCTATGTGTGTACATGTTTGTGAGTGTAACAGCAGCAGCCACGAGGGGACTGTATGAACTGCCTTTTACCGAGTCCCAGGCACACCGTAGTGGAGGTTAACAAGATCATCCCGCCTAGAAGGCATTTTCCTCCACTGCTGCTAATCCCACTGTCTGCTTTGAGAGGGAGGAAGCCCTCACGCAGGTCCCACACACACAGTCACGGAGTCCTTTGGGATGAGGGAGCACAGTGGAGAATACAGCTCAGGATAAAGACGATAGAGAGGTAGACAGGGATGAAAGGAGTGAGAGCCCCACACATGCTCCCACACATTGACAGACCCCCCTTTAGTCACACAGGCTAAGCTACGTTGTCTTATCACGTTGCACTTAGCCGTGCCTTTCTCTTGAGCCTGCTGTGTAAGTCCCCCACCGAGTGTAATGGGATTAGATCAGTAGCCACTCTGTATGACCCCTTCTTACTGATTTCGGACTGCCCGGGAACCAGGTAGCTTACTATGGCTTCACAACAGCGTGGTGGACTGGTGGTGCTCCCTCACTCACTTACTCACTCACTCACTCACTCACTCACCCAGAGTTATCTCAGTTGGTCAGTAGCTGGTTCAGGTCACGAGGTTCCCTGCAGCTGGTTGTTAAGCCACCAAGGTCTCGCATGAAGCCCCGGCAACCTGGCTCGTTTAATGTCCTACCATTTATCATAGGGACGCACGGCATCGCATGTTTTGGATGCTGGTGGAATTGTTGGAGCCATTGTGTTTTATTGTTGCCATAAATTAAATTAGCTTTCGCCATGATTTAATCAGGTCTCTTCCAATATTAGATCATACATAATTTAACATAATACAAAAGTGGCCTATTTGTTTTATATCAGGCTTTGTGAATTCATGCCCAAATGCCCTTCCAATTTATTTAATTGATTTTGCAAGACAGCAGTTTTTCCATGACAGCGTCTGATGTACCAACTGAGTCGTAAAAACAGTACAAATTGAAAGGTAATACAATTATGTTTTCAATTGCGACCTTTGCAAAAGCAGTGTGCCAATTACAGTGGGCTCCAGAATTATTGACACCCCTGACTGGCAATGCACAAACAATACTTGAAAAAAATATAAACATTATAATAATAGAGATAAACTCAAAATGCAAACATGTATTTCTGTAATAGATAAGCTATGGTAATAGATAAGCAAATTTGCTTTCAACCGTGATAGGGAAGGTGTATTTGTCAAAGCGTCATTGAGCACAATGAAGACTAGGTAGATCAGGAACAAAACATGGGTGGCAAATGGATTACTGTTGTCAAACAAATTGCCCATCTAGTCTGGCTTTATTGCACAACAACGTTACTTACATGTGATGGGCTTTTATCGGCCGTCTATAGTCGGTAATGGGTTTAGACAGGTACACAGCTTAACCTACACTGTGTCTAAAACAACTTTATTTAACCAGGTGAGTCAACTGAGTACGAGTTCTCTTACAGTGACAACCTGGACAAGTGGCAGACAACATGATAATCATTAAACAGAAACAAATTTTAAAAAGGATGGACAATAAGCAAAGACACTGAACCTTGAAAGCAAGAACACCACAAGTCAATCAACAATGAATCAAGCTAACGTTTGAACACACTCTGAGAAACTATATTAGACAACTTCAGCCTATTTGGTCAATTTCTCCAATCATGGGCTGCTGCATAGTGAAATGAATTACGCCTGACAACGGTAGACATCGCAGTCTCCTGCCCCTCTTTGTTTTTTAGGTTACTAGGTAAAGACATCAAAGTAATGAACTCCATTCTCAAGTCAAGCATTGTGTCAAAATGCAAGAGTTTTCTCATTGTGCTGGTGAAAATGAATACTTTTTTTTAGATCTTGATTCTTTAATGTGTATTTATTTTATTTTATTTTATTTGTTTTACAGCTACTTGGAGCAGCCTTCCTGGGTATTGGCCTGTGGGCATGGGCGGAGAAGGTAAAACCCTACACACACACACACACACACACACACACACACACACACACACACACACACACACAAACACACGAGTACACACGCACACTCAAATCCACACAGAGAACAAGGGGGTACATAGTTATTGCAGCAGCAGTATGCCTCCAATTCCTCTGCCTATAATTCTTGCTGTTACACAAGCAACAGGGAATTACAGAAGTGTGTTCTGATTGAAGAGAGGTTTTCGGGAGAAAAGTTGCTGCAGTGTTTTCTCTCTATTCAGAAGCAGCAACCATTAAACACCCCCGCCCACTTGACTCGATTATGGGTTAGGAGTGGCCCTTAAACACTTGCCTTTATTTTATTATGAATTTAATGTTAATAATAATATGCAATATTTCAGTTGTAACGCACAGTCCACCATTTTAAACATATCCGGTTTACATTGGTGGTGGGACTCCGTCAAGAATCCTAGCAGTTATTTTATGGTGCTCTGATTTTGAGCTCTGGCATGCTGACTGGCTGACACAATTACCTTCCAGCTATGTGACCTGTTTTTCCCAGATAAGCCATGGCAATATTGCTCGACAAATAGGGGACCATACGGCTTGAATTACTCAATAGTAGTTTGATATTTAAGACAGTCTAATGTTAAATTGTATTAAATATTCATATTAGTCTGTATATTACTGTAGCCATGGGCTATCATGATTAATAATCAGAGAATCCGAAGAATCAATCGTGTATTGATTACCTAAAGAGCAAGTTCAGCTTTTGGCTGCCAGGATGTGGCAGTTTTCAGATTCTTTTTCCGAACAACTTAACGATACTTGAACGGTCAATTTGCCTCATTAATTAGCTGGAAATGGTACCACTTGGTGTGGTAATTGCCGTGTCAGTGTGGATAGGTGTACACTGATTAGTAATATAATTATGTAGCTTAATTATTTTGGTCAAAAAGGACTGCCCTGAAATAGGCTACCTTCGCTAGAAACCAACTTTAATTGAATAGGATTAACAATCAGCCGCAGGTAATACATCGGTGACTGGGCTACTCCAGACCACAGTCTGTTTTAATGAGGGACAAACAACGTAATTGCTAGAATGAATCTACTCCAGTATTAATTACATATTAACCGTTTCAGTTTAGAGCCGCACAAAGCTCTGCTACTGTTGTTCAGGCTGAGCTTAAACCATGCATTCCACATCAGCAATGAAGCCATGCACAGGGCTCCAGGCTCTGATCAGGTTCCGGCTGCAGGATGAGCTCTGAAACGTGACAGGATGTTGAAACAGGGGCTGACAACCCGTGATACAATCCTGATAGGAAGTTCTCTTATTTGCTCAGGTTGTTTGTTAGGTTGTGCAGGCTTGGTAACGGAGTGGAAACAGAAAGTCCCCAGCACCCAAAATACACCTTTATTTTCTTTCTGTACAAACTACGACACCAGCTGACAAAATTGTAAACGATAATGGGATTTTTTGTCAGAGCTGAGATACTGAGGGCTATTTTTTGCTGCAAGCCCAGGGACTCTCAGAAGAAGAAATCAGTGCATCTCTGGCTGGTGTTAAATGGCCCAGCAGTGAAGTCAGCTTGTGACTAGACTGGGAAAGCTATGTTATTTATCTGGGACACAAATTGTACTCTGTAGGTTATTTGTTATTAGGTTAAGGTTAGGTTAACCTTGTCTGTATAAAAAAAAACAGACTTCTTTCAAGAAGGTTTTTTGTTCCTCCACGTCGTTCTTTTCGATAAGATGTTGTAATTAGGCTTAATCATGTATGGTTTCTTTGACAGCTCTAGTTGACCACATGTATAAGTCACTTTAATAATAGTAATACATCTTATTGAAAAGCACTTTTCAAAACACCCAAAGGCACTTCACATGGCAATAGAGAAAACACTTGGCTAAATTAAGTAAAAACTTAAACAAGCCTGAACACAGGACAAAAATAGACACAATTAAAAATGGTTATTGAAAGGCCTGAATGGAGATGGACGTCTGCTGCGTGTCGGCTAAATTATTTTCAATTACTTTGGTCAACGTAACCATACAGTTATTTTAGAACCAGGGTCCTATTTTAACTTTACTGTCTCTGTCCTTTCCTCCTGCAGGGTGTGCTTGCCAACATATCATCCATTACAGACCTGGGCGGGTTTGATCCCGTATGGCTCTTCATCGTGGTGGGTGGGGTCATGTTCATCCTGGGCTTCGCGGGCTGCATAGGGGCGCTCCGAGAGAACACCTTCCTCCTCAAGTTTGTAAGTCTGCTTCTTCAGGGTCCTCGCGACAAGCCGGCCATTTCGTTTGGTGACAGCGTCCAACCGTGTTAGTCACACCTTTCTCGTACGCAATTTGCACCTTCTGGTCCGCCGCTCCCAGTGTAGCTGGAAGTTGTCACCTTGTTACTGTGAGTTGACTAGAGTCCCGAAAAGATTGCATCACACCTTGTCAAGTCACAAAACTAGGCGACCGTGTCCAATAGGTATTAAATCTCCAAGTGAAAAGGCCTTGTCATTCAGATCTCCTCTGTATTCCCTCTAAGCAAAACTGCCATTCATCATCCTGAAGTTAGCTGTCCTATGTTTTTTTTTGCCCCAGTTCAGCTTTATTGGCAATTGCGTGGGTAACTGAGGGGAAAATGATGGACGCTCTTTTCCCACTGCCTGTCTCAGTGGCCATTACCTCCAGCCCCGGGTCCATTAGCAACAACAGGCCCAGCAGTGTAGAGGAGGCATGCAGGGAGCTGAGGTGGGCCTTGGAGTCAGGGAAAGGTTCTTTATGACCCGCATCCATTTAACTTTACTCCCTTCTGCATTTATTGTAAATGGCCGGTGTAATGGTCCTCGGGGGACGAAGGGCTCACAGTTATGCACTCGTTGGTGGCCCACAGTTTCCTGTGCCCGAAGTAGGACAGGGCCGCAAATGTTCTTTATTTGCAAACACAGCCGTTAAAATAGAGTCCATTCGACGAAAATGGTTGTGATTTCCCTACGAACCTGGTCAACTCTTTCCTCATAAAAGGGACCGTAATGGTAGCAGTGTTATAGAATTAGTTTGCCCCATGGGAAACCTTTTTGGACATGAATTATTTATCTGGTCAATATGCTTGTCCCAATAGTGTAATATCCAACTCGGAGACCGATCCCCTGTTGGAAATTTGAGCCATTAAAAAATATGTGATATCGCTTTTTTTCTGTTCCATTGTGGTCTCTTTGTGTGTGTGTGTGTGTGTGTGTGTGTGGGTTCAGTTTTCTGTGTTCCTCGGCCTGATCTTCTTCTTGGAGCTGACGGCAGGCATCCTGGCCTTCGTCTTCAAGGACTGGATCAAAGACCAGCTCAACTTTTTCATTAACAACAATGTCATGGCGTACCGGGACGACATTGACCTGCAGAACCTCATCGACTTTGCCCAGGAATATGTGAGTGCCCGATGGCAAAGAAGTACCATAGACCCACACGCCAAGGGTGGCGACGTCAATCAGTATTCTTTCCAGTGCAATGAAAAACCCTTTTAAACGCTCAGTGTGTGTGCTCTGTGTCTCGGGAGCTTTGATAGGGCTGTGCTCTTCCTTTTTGCTCAAGTAATATAGTAATATAATAATAGTAAGTTATACTATTTACCGATTAGGGTCGCATCCATAGACGTTTAGGGTAAACGTGCCTATTAAGGCCACCAAATCTGCTGTTCAGAAATGTTTAAGATATACTGCCCTGATTTAAGTGACACCATTTTAGTTCAAATTAAAGTCTAATCTCTCATCTGAAATGTCAATAACATATCAACCAATTTCTAACGTTTTTTTGTGTGTGAAATTTGTCAAACTATGTTAAACGTCTGGCATGGGCTTAAAGGGTACCTAACGCACCTTTTAAGCCCATGGTTGTTCCAAATAAGCCCACTTCATGATTTGTTAATAAATTAATATATATTCAAAACATATTTATAACACTGGGCTCACTGGGCTTTTCAATGACCCCACAAAAGTCTAAGATGTCTTCATTTCACTAAGTCTGTCTGTCGCCATCTCCAGTACCTTTGCTAACTGCCTAGTGAAGACAAGTTGAGCATGTAATAGCACAATCTGAAGCGCTGCACAAGATAAAATGGACCTTCAAAATTCTCTGATTGATTCCGATTGAAATTCTCTGATAGATTCCGATTGAAATGCTCCGGTAGATTCCGCCTTCAGTGGGAAACGGGTGGAATCAAACTGGCTGGTCACGCATGGTATTTCCCCCCTTGTCTCGTTTCCCTCGTCCCAGTGGTCTTGCTGCGGAGCCCACGGACCCAACGACTGGAACCTCAACGTCTACTTCAACTGCACTGAGCTGAACCCGAGCCGCGAGCGCTGCGGAGTGCCTTTCTCCTGCTGCGTCAAAGACCCTGCTGTGAGTTTCAAATGAGCAGCGTAACAACTTTATTTACAACTATTTATTCATGAAGCAAGTTGCAACGTAGACCACAACAGTGATAAAAAAACGACGTCGTCCACATTAAATGCAATACACACCGTAATATATTTGTTCATTAAAGACGTTGGTTGTGCAAGGTTTTAAAACGCTCCACACTGTATACTTGGACATGTGAAAAGAAAGAACATTGACACACATACACCTAACATGCCCAGGAGAGGGGGATTAAACCTTTTTCATTAAAACACACTTTTATATTATCCAATAGGGACTTTAACTATTGTGGAAGTCATCACACCCAGTTTTCTGGATGACCCATTTTATTCAGTAAGTTAGCATGGTGGTGTTTTGGACATTTGCAAATTTACATATCACTTCAGCGTTTATCTTATGGTGACTTGTTTTCCTTGCAGGAGGATGTCCTAAACACACAATGCGGCTATGACGTGCGACTACAAGGGGTTGGTACATTTCTTACTTTTCCCTGAGCTGTCTCAAAGCCCAAACCCCCTTGCTGCACAGCTTCCTGTTTGCTTTTCAACGCGGTTCAGGTAGAGGCAGGCCCATTTCTTTAAGGAGAGCTAGAAACGGCCGTATGGCCTAGGTGTGAGAGGAGAGGAGGGCTAAGGGTTAAGCAGCATATGCCTGTCCTTTTCCCTTTCCTCCTCTCCACTCCTCTTTTTTTATCCCCCGCCTTAATAACAGATTGTTCTTCTGACGGGGATAATTAGACTTCGGTTATGGCCCTGAGAGCAGGCTAACTATACTCTGTAATTGGCCACACGGCGGGTTATACCAGTGTGTGTGTGTGTGTGTGTGTGTGTGTGTGTGTGTGTGTGTGTGTGTGTGTGTGTGTGTGTGTGTGTGTGTGTGTGTGTGTGTGTGTGTGTGTGTGAGTGTGTGTGTGTGTTT
>JAVQIZ010241085.1:0-14240 GCA_036023535.2 Galaxias brevipinnis | reverse complement strand
CGTGGGGGCAATACACATTACTGAGTACCATTTTGAGTTGCTGCAATGGAATTTCAGCAAAATGGACTAGCCTGCCGCATCATTTTTTCACTTTGATTTTCGGGGTGTCTTTGAATTCATTAGGTTAATAATTTTAATTTCCATAAACGATGTGGCATGCTTTCGTTCCTAACACATCACCCAGTCCATATCAGTATAGATATCCAACATCTTTTTCCCCCATTGAGATCTGATGTGTTTTCAAAGTGTTCCTTTAATTATTTTGAGCAGTGTACGTACAATGACACATACAGAGGACTAAGATTAAATTTGAGTCTTGTTGTGTCATTTGAAAAATTTGGAAAAGCTATGTGGTAACAGTTATCTGTCCTGTGTGACATTATTATGATAATTAATCAGTTTGGTACAAGATCAAGATATAAAAACAGTTGTGATGTGAGTTGGAATAATTCCAGTGTATATCGGCCAGCAATGCACAACATTTCCAGGACCACCTATTTGCTGTGTGGTTCATAAAAACTGGCCCCTGAAGTCTTGGTGCCTCAGATGCTTTACCTTTAAGAACTTTGAGCACTACATTTCGATTGTCCGTCCTGGCCCTGTAGAGGGTGACTTTGTCGTCTGGCATTCTGATAGACGGCTGCAGGGGAGTGACACGGTCATAGGCTCCATGCTGACTCTCCATGGTGTTCTCTGGTACTGCAGGCACCAGACCGACAGGCTGGACACTGAGGTGTGTTTGAGTTGTCATAGACAACGCCTCATGTTCCAAGGCGTTTAGCTCGGGGGGAGCTAGAAACAGAAATAGAAGACTGTAAAACCTGGTATTAAACAATGCATCGGAATGATAAAGCTCAGGTTTATTCAGCAGGCTCGGTCAAACAACAAAATACATTGATGTGTGTCAAAATAAGCATTCAGCTAACTCTATGGTCCCCAATTCTAAGAAAGACCAATATAGACAGAATTGGGAGCAAATTCTTCGAAAAAGAAAGAGGCTCTTACTTAGCCGTACTCAGGCAGGAAAGTAAACTCACCATCGATGCCCTGTAGGTTGGGCCTGGGCCTGTGCCTGTGTCTCTTTGTGTGTCCGTTGTGGTGGCTAATATGGTTAGTGTTGGAGATTTTGGTCTTGGGGCGATTTGGGAAGTACCTCAGCACACAGATGGCCAGTAGGATGAGTAGGAAAATCAGGAGCAGCAGGACAGGAACGATGATCACTTCCTGCTCGTACACGGTCACCACTGACAGAACGGAGGAGGAGGTTAAACACGGCAAGAGCGAAGACGCAGGGAATGGGTTGGTTTCGGGAGAAGAGTAAGAAGGGGTTAAAAGAAGTGGGGAAATAATCTCCTACTCTCTATAAGTCATTGTGCAATTAGCAGCCTTTGTCAAACAGGTAAAGTGTACACAAGACTCTGAAGTCAGACCAACAATAACACCGTGGAGTGCATTTACCAAAGCTGTCATTAAAGCAGGCCAGTCAGACAGAGGGTTGATGCGCACTCCCTTCAGTGCTGCTGGAATACGTAGTCACAATGATTCGGAGGATCTATTGTAAGCTGTGTATTCATACATAGTTGTGTCTGGGGTGTGTAGCTATGCTCTAAACACATTCTAAGCCATTCTCTATGGAATGTTGTAATAAACAGCCTCGGCTAGTTCCTTTCTGTACTGAGGCATGGTACAAAATGAACATTGATCAACTGTCCTCCAATTCATCAATTCATAATAGCCGTGCCCCACTGATTATGAACGCTGCTGAGCTACAGGTCACTCATCATCGCTTTGTTGAAGGCTTCAGTTGACAACGTGTTGGACAACTACTGTGATGTTCAATAGACATCATTTGTCATAGGGCATGCTATGCTTTTTAAATACAAGTCTAAAATGATAAAGTATGCAATTTAAGTGATTCAGATGGTTCTTGTTGGAGGCATTAAACAGGCTAACAAATAAAGGATATTTACAAAATGTAGGGACATGTACCCATTGTTTTTATTTACAATATGATTTGGCTTGTAGGAGTGGAGGATCCTCAAGTGACACTTCAGAGAAGAAGAAAAAAGTATTCCTCTGTGCAGCATATAGATTGCACCGATAGCGTAGTGTCTTGTTTGGGCCAACCTTGTTAATGGCTCTGAGAAGAGTCAAAGCTTTCTGCCATCTGCCAACCTTGTACTGGAATTATTCTTACCAGGCTTATGAGAATATGCTGATATTTAATAATAGTTCAGTCAGTGTGTTATCAACTTTCTACGTGAGATTATTCACTTATTGTTATCAGTGATCAGTTTTATTGCGACATCATCGCGTTTGTACTGCTGTATTGTTTGGAGGAGGCATGGCGTTCCACCCTCCAGTCTCCACCTAAGTGGTCAACTTTAATCAGCTTTGGAATCAGTCTAAGATGCCCTGCTTATTTATTTTTGGGGTTGGAATCAATACTTTTTGTGATTACGTCATATATTATTAAGAACTCTGCTGTATATCTGAGCATGCCGTGTAGCTATATAGGAAAATACAGCTATGCAATAGTAGTAATGAATAAAATAAATACAAAGACTGGCTGAGGACCAGCACAAATGATACAGAGCGTTGTAAAAAAAGTGTCGAATGTGGAGATAGAGACAACCTGTCTTTTGGTTCTAACAAGGCAGAGCAAGAGCAATAAAGAAAGAGAAAGAGGTTCACTCATTAACTCACCACAGAGGGTGTCCTCTGGTTTACACAAACTGCCGTTCTGGGATGACATGCTGAAAAAGATAAGGGGGGGGGGGGGTTGTTAGAGTGTAAAATAAGGGTTAGAAATAGAGGATACAGGTTTTGATGGAATGGAGGGTGAAGAGAGAAAGGAAGTAAGGAATGAGCAAAGGAGATTTAAAGGTGAGGGGTAGAGAGGGAGCTAAAAGAGAGAGATACCAAGAGAGGGCGAGACAGTTATCATGCTTAATAGTTAGCATGTTCAGTAAACCTAAAGCCCCTCAGCCTAGTTACTCTAAGAAGGTATAGGAACGACTCTTACTATATATACTTTTATTTTATTATACCATAGCCTCTATGGCTAATGTCAGACCCCATGCAGCCTGCCGTTTACAAAGACAGGCGACATAGGGAGAGGAAACGGAGGCATACGAGTTGACTGATTTCTAATCTAATTCTCTTGTGCTACTCTGAAATGTCCCTGTTTTAGCTCTTTAATACAGACTTTCTCCAAGAACCCCATAACATAAACATTAATAAATGTAGTAAAATGTAGGAATATAGCTATACAAGAACAAAAGAACAGTGAAACAGTACAACTGGGTACAACAATACATATTTAAAAAAAGACCAATTTAGTCTGCAGATTAAACAGGAACTACACAGTACTTGATAACAAATTGGGTTATAATTGAAACATTTATTTCCATCCATCCATTAACTATACCGCTTATCCTTTGCAGGGTGGGGGGTGGGGGGCTGGAGCCTATCTCAGCCGTCACAGGGCGAGAGGCGCGGTACATTTATTTCAATATTTTAAAATTGAATATTTTACTTAAGTTTTATATTTCCATCGGTACTTGAATGTGAATGCATCAGAACTCTTTTTTCGCATCAGTGTTTAAATGCTGCCCTATCCGCAGATTGAAAAGGAACTACACAGTACTAGATAACAAATTGGGTAGCTCAGCAGGGATTCTCAAGGGCAGTCTCGCACACGTTAGATGGTTAGGGGCAGGTATTGAATGCTGGGTTCACTAACGTCACTGAAAAAGTAAGGATGCTGGGTTGCGTTGTTGACCCGACTGAAAAATAAAGACACTTACAACAGAGAGATAGAGAGAAGTATCGAAGGGTATGTGTGCCGAGCATCTCAGAATATCCCTATGAACCTTTTTGATATTAAAATAAATAGAGGTTATCTTGCTTGCGTTGAGAAGCCATATAGCAACATGATATTACATTTCATCCTTAAATGGGTAATTATGAGATTAAAGGTTTAATAAGATCCCTCCTTATTGGTTACCATAAAACCGCCCGATATGAAACAAATGTTGGTTCTTTGAATGCTCCATGTTGGTTTATTTTTTAAACGTGTAAAATTACTTCACTGTTAGGTCATTCTAATTTCAGTCATTCTTACGTTTCTTACACACTTCAGTTAGGTACTTAAACTATTGCTGTATAAGGAGTGGACACATACCTTTTCTCGGTCTCAGTATCATATGACAATAAAGAGACTTTGACAGTTACCCAAACCCACCCACACTCCAGTCTCGTGACATATTAGCCAAACATTCATCCTTTTTACATGCTAAGGTGAAAGGCTACCATTAATAGGGGTGCGTGGTTACCACTTATCTTGTTCCTTTCTGCCAATGGTAGGCACATTCACACACCTCCTTTCAAACCGACATTTCTTGTTTGTTGTTTTTTCCACCAAACCAGTCTGTCTGCATTGCTCTGACCATTAGAATGCATCATGCCCTCAAGCAGTGAAACACAGGCACACACACACACAAGCATACAAGCATGATATTGTTAAACTGAGATTTTTACTCTCAGTATTGTTATCCAATATGGTAATGTTATAAATCTAAATTCTTATTATTAGGCTTTGGTGTTATTAGTCATCTTACCTAGCATTTTACTGACACCCACTGTCCCTTCCTCCAACTATGACGAGGACCATTAATCCAAGACGTTTTCTTGTGATCCCAGTTTACAGAGCTCAGCTATACTATGACATGGCATTACCATCAACAGTAATGTATTCATGCATATCCAGTCATTTTGTATCTCGTCGATATAATGGCAGTATTTTCCTTTTCTTCGTTCTAGCTGTCTCTCTATTCTGCTCGCTCTAACGTTAGGCTGCTCTCTCGTTCTTCGTGTGTGTCCCCTTTGCCTAACCACACCCTCTCGTACAACACCTCCTCCTCCTCACCCATATGACCCGCTCACATTGGTTTCTTTGGTTTAATGACTTGTGCGTGTGGTTTGGACCTCACTACACACAGCTCTTATCGGCTCGCTTTATCAAAGGTCAAAGGTGTGGCCCGTCACTGGCTGCCTGCCGCCTGTGAGCTCCGGGGTTGACTTGAGGTCTCCTTCAGCTTCCCCTTTCCACCAACTACCACTTCTCCCTGTGCTCATCAGGCACCAGCACACAGACAGACAGACAGACAGACACACACACACACACACACACGCACACGCACAGAGAGAACGACACCCAGAGATACACACAGACACACAGAGATAGAAACTTGGGACAGGGAAGTGGGCTAGAGGACAAAGAAATAGGGAGGGGTTGAATGTTTAGGTGTAAGGGTTACTAGGTGTGAATGGGGTGGAATAGGAGCCATAAGGTGTTCCTGGTTTGTTGCCAAGCTTTTACTTTAAACACACACTGGTGTGTATTAGGCTGTTTTTGTTTTTGTTATTCTGTCTCCTGTGTTCCTGGGAGTTCACGTTGTCACTTCCTTCCTAGTCGTAGTGCAAACTCATGATGTCACATCCTGAAAGTATGTTATAATTGAAATATTCATTTCAATATTTTAATTAAAATGTTATATATCCATCGACGCTTGAATGTGGATGCATCAGAACCTTTTCATATATAAATATAATATAAATACAATGATATCAAGATTGTCTCTGGTTAAGGATGATTAAACCCTTCTGTGTTAAGAGGACTAGTTTGGATTAAGTCAATATGGGTCATCACTATAATGTTAGCATGCCAGAGTTTAGACATACCCCCCCTCCCCCCCTAAGACTCCTATTCACTTGAATGAGGCAGTACATACAAACGTTTGACTGGTACTGTAGTTGAGACTCTGAGCTTTGCAGTGGGCGCTGACCCATGACTAAATTTGACAATACAATTTTTTTGTGATGCGGTGGACGGATAGAAAGAGATACCTAAGTGTGGAGAGAAAGATGGACTGTGTGTGTGTGTGTGTGTGTGTGTGTGTATGTGTGTACTGTACCAGTCAAAAGTTTAGATGCACTTTCTCATTCAAGTGAATGGGAGGGTATGTCTGAACCTTGGACTGGTACTATGTGTGCGCCATGTGTGAGCGCTGCGGCAGGGTCTTGAACTGCTGAGGCAGACAGCAGGGTCTATTTCTGGTTCAGTGACAGAGTGTCAATGGCCGTAGATGCATCGGAAAGGAAGGCTCTGAGGTACCAACAGACTCTGGTCAGTTCCCTATCTTCCTCTCTCTCTTGCTCTCTCTCTCTCTGTTATGGCCTCTGTTCATCCTCTGCTCTCTCTCCAGTATCTGTCATTTTCTGGTATTCCTTGTGTGTCTCACTCTGTATCTTGGAGGTCTTCACCTGCTTGTTGTCTGCCTGACGTGTTCTCAGCATTAATCTCGTCATGTGACAGTAGTGTGTTAGCGCAGCAGTCGTTGCTTTCTGGCCTGTTCATTAGGCGTTGTGTCGAGGCAGTCTGGCACGCTGAAAGTCTTGTCATGAAGAAAGTTCTTAGCTACCTCCACACTGCAGGGTCAAGCAACAGGTGTCAGGGGACAATGCACTGTCGCTCTCTTTCAAATACACACACACTTATCCGGTCTCTTTTGTGAGGTCATTTTCTCTGCCAGCCACCTGGTTGCTAACCTTTCCAACTGGTTTTTGCAAGAGAAAGAGTGCTCTAGTTAGTTTTGTGTAATTCCTCAAATTGTTCTTAATATTGCAAGTTTGTTGTGTGAATAAGTATACCTATGATTTGTCTATATGTGTGTCTATGGATTGTGTGTGGAGGTGTGTTATTGTTCATTAAGACTTGATTGAACATTAGAAGTATTTTAGAAGTATATTTGTTGGAGGTCACGTTATGCTGTCCCCCTGAGCACCCTGTGTATTATTATATCCGTATATTAGTATCCAATTATTTACTTCATTTTCTGAAAGAATTATATTTGTTGATCTCTACTAGTCTCATTGTTCTGAAGGAGAAGATCCAGAGTGGAAGGATATAGAGCATAGCGATTCCACAAGCCGAGAACTGAAAGAAGGTGTTGATTTGGATATTGGATTTGCATGTGGGGGTCCCAGATTGGTGCGACCGCCTAGATTTAATGTGTGACACAGTTCATGGTTGATGCTCGTCTAGGCACGCCCTATAGCCAAGCTACTGCCTCCCTATGTCCACGTGACTGATGTGTGCTTCCTTGCACTAGAGCCCAACCGATACTGCATTTTTGGAGCCGATTTTTTTTTTTATTATTATTTTTCAACAATGATTTCTCTAATGTGGCATATAGCATATCAATTTAATGTTTGTTGCTTGTTTTATTTTTTAACGTCTATTCTGACATTTTATACAGATGTTTTCCTTTTGGCCAGGGCTCCTTTGTAAAAGAGATGTCCAATGTCCAATGTCTCAATGGGACACCTGGTTAAATAAAAGATAAATAAAGGAAAACATATACGCCGTTACTGACATATCTGTCATAGATCCATATTGGTCACGCTCTAGTTTGCACCCATTTGAAGTCACCTGTTTGTGTGTGTGTGCGTGTGTGCACACGTGTTCTTAGAAAAAGCCTAGTGGACTGGGATGTGGTTTCTGTTTCTGTTGTCTTTGCACTGAGCCCGTGTGTGTTACTGATGTGTTTGTCTGTACCTAAGACTGTGTTTAGCTGTGTGAACTATTACCAAGCAACCCCCCTCACACACACCACCACCACACTCACACACGCACACACACACACCCACACACACATACAAACAAACACACACACACAGTGTATGTGCCATGTTGACAGGCACGTGGTTAATGTATGTTGTTAATGACTCTCTATTTTAGAAGACATTGGTATGCATTGTTTTTGACTTAGTAGATCTTGGCAAGCGCCCGCGTCCCACCTCGTCATTTAAAAGGACATGCCCTGCGTAAGTAGAAAGATAGACAGGCACAGAGGAAGACAGGCAGGCCAATCGTCAAGCAAATGAACAGACAATGGGGCAGCGTGATGTGTGTGTTATTATGCAAAGCCCAGTGCTATGTCTTTCAGATATGTAGCTCTCTCTGAGCCACATAAGCTATCCTATAGAAGGCCTGTTACACAAAGGGTGTCAGGGAGTATGAATAGCTGTTGATCAAACTGGTGGGAGATTAACATTGGTTATTTATTACATTCGGCATAACTGTTGATCATCTTTATAATGATTTTTTTTCATAATATGGCGTTAAGACACTGAATTATTACTATTTTGAGATACTGGGGGAACCTTAGAAAGTGTTATTGATATGTATTATACCTTTCATGGGTTTGTTATATCTTCACTGTTGTTGTGCTTCTCTCCATGAGGCTCCGAGGTTCAAGGATTGTCAGAGAGAGAGAGAGAGTAATAGGATGACATGATCTGATCGAGAGATGGTGGGGGAGGTGCATAGAGAGAGATTAAGTGCTTAAGAGAGAGATAGATAGATACATAAGGGGGGGGGGGGGGGTAGAGAAAGGTGTGGGAGGACTGTGCATTGGGTCACAGTGGTCCTAAATATAACCATCAGAGGTAGAGTTTCAGTCAGGGAGGAAGAGAGTGAAAGGAGAGAAGGGGGTAGTCCAGTGAGAGGAGGGCAAGGGGAACCTAAGGTGTAGAGTAAGGAGGGAGGAGGAGGAAGGCAAGAGGGGAGATGTGCAGTGTGCCAAAAGAGAGGGATGTGCTGACAGAGGGAGGAAAGGAAATTGGGGAGAGGTGTTATTGGCTGTTCTAAACACCAAGTGGTCGGAGACGTCACGGTGAAAAGGTCCTCAACTTACATTTGATCCAGTTCACTCAAGCATTTATGTTGAGAGAAACAATACCATGAAATCCTTGCTCAATGATTGCAACACAGAAAGACATGGTTGCTCAAATAGACATATGTGTGTGGTTGTGTGTGTGCGAGTGGTGTGTGGTGTTTAATACCTTCATATACATTACAGTGTGTATAGACTGCCAACTTTGCTCCCAAAGGCCAGTACAGAATTTGGAGGCCGAGATAGACCTGGCCATGAATTCACTGAAGGTGTTGACGTGCTATTGACAGGAAGCCCACACCACCAACGCTGGTCACGGCTTATTACTGATACCGTATAGGCCCCAGTATTTCTAGAGGGTATTGAAACGGGCTGAAAGGACTAAAAAGGTCAAAATGTGTTTCTAGGTGCATTAGTAGAGACTGTTTACAGGGATGTTGCTTCAGACATGCTTTGTTGGTCAACCTTAATGGAGAAACAAAAGAGATCCACCAAAACACCTGTAGGTGTTATAAACAAATTGTATGGACATTTTGAATGCTAAATGATTGACTTTGCATGTTGGTGGTTTGTGGCTATGGGCTGTGTGGATTCAGTCGTGGAAAGTCTTTAAAAAACAGTTGACCCTCTCCACTAGAGGCTTTTTTTGTATGTCAGGCAGGGAAAATCAATGTTCTGGGTTTACTTTGTGAGCCATGCGAGCCCCAAATTTATTCAATGAAGATCCATTCATGATTTTTGCGACACTCCATTTTGAATTGCCGTGCAAGGAAATAGCTAACATTCTCTCTGGTTTATTAAAGCAAGTCATGGAATAACATACATACAGCATTTGTTTTTGACTGATTCGCTGAGTACAGCTTGAGCGAGTCAAGTGGTAATGTTGGTTTTAATGGTGGCTATGCTCGTGTCTTAGGGACAGTATACGGGAGAGATGGCCTTATCTGTTGACCAGATGGCCTGGACTGTGTCCAGACTGCAGTTATAAATCTTAAACGTAGGGCTCCGCTCTTCTCCAGAGGCTTTCAGGTCAACCTGCCGATGAGTGTGTCCTATTTCTGGGTGGGCCCAGACCTCCCTCTCTCTCCCTCTCTTTCTCCTGTTATCACTCTATTTACGACGAGCTGTGCCATCTTATTTTCGAGTCTGGTATTTTTTCTTTTCTTTGAAACTATCTATTTGAGGTGCATATTTCCTTTTATTATGATATTGGGAAATTGAATCTGTTAACGTTGTTAAACAAACCGACACCTTTGCAATTGTACTGATGCATACAGTTTCTGTTCTTAGGTGAAATCTTTCAACATCTTTAGGTCCATCTTCCTCTCCTCTGTATTTCAACTAGTTTATCCTTCCAAAGCATATCATTTACATTTCCTATAACTTCTTTCTGAGCAAAGGCATGTGGATAATGTCGTTCTCTGCCCCTCAGCTGTATGGGGAATATCATGAGAACTCTGGTGGGTCGGGCAGGAGGGAAGCCACCCGACTGCTGACAGAGAGACAGTTGAAGAAACATGGCCAACAACATCACAGCCACCACCATCACGAAGGCCCCCGTCACCACGGGCACCAGCACGGTCAGCACGGACACAGTCAAGAGCACGGGCATCACAGACTGCACGAGAACAGGAACCATTCTGACACCGAGGCAGGACCTCCACATGCAGGCCCGGCCATGGAAACCAGTCATACCTCATCCATTAAGCAACGTCGCTCGTTCTCCAAGTGCAGAGGTATATATTTCAAGGGAACAAATGTGAGAGAAGGAGAGTGGAATTTTCAAAAAGAGCATTGACTGACTAATTAATAAAGTGTACATTTTTCATGGAGAAATTATATTACTGCTATGTGCCTGTCGAATGTTTTTCTTGTGGGGTTGGCAGACTGTGTGGCGCGGGTACAGAAGTTTCTGGTCACTAAGCTGGGGGAGGACTGGATCTTCCTGGTACTGCTGGGGATCACCATGGCGCTGGTCAGTTGGACCATGGACTATACCAGTGCCAAGAGCCTTCAAGGTAAGCTTACTTACTAGGCTGTCACGGAAGATGTTGTGGATTGGAAGTGACCAATTATAGCTTAGTTTTTTTATTTACTTATAAAAATAACAAACATACTTTCAAGTTTATCTTATTGCTATATAAAGTCTGAATTCCGTTGCTGCTTTCTACCTTTTATTCCCTTATTTGCTGCATGCCCCCAATAACACCTGTTCCTTTCACCTGCACTTTCCTACTGCTCTTTCTTTGACATGTATCCTTCCCTTCCTATCGATTTCCCTTGATACCCCAAAGCTTACAAGTGGATCCATGGGGAGCTGCGCGGTAACGTCCCTCTTCAGTACCTGGCCTGGGTGTCCTACCCCATGCTGCTCATCATGTTCGCCTCCTTCTTCTGCCACTTGGTCGCCCCGCAAGCCATCGGTCGGTCCCACCCACCACGGGCTCCTCGGAACAGTTTTTAAGGCTTGTTTCCATTCGTGTTGTCTTCCTGTCCCCTTTAATGCCTCATGTGTCTCGATATATTTTTTCTTCATTTGCTCGGCCCTAGGCTCCGGTATTCCGGAGGTGAAGACGATTTTACGCGGGGTGGTGTTGAAGGAGTATCTGACTTTTAAGGCTTTCGCAGCTAAAGTCATCGGCCTCACTGCCGGCTTGGGCAGTGGGATGCCTGTCGGGAAGGAGGTGGGTGGTTGGTGGATATTAACCTCCATCATTAACGTATTGTAACGCATAGGCGTATCTAATAATAATTACCACTTTAATTTAAGAGTGCCTAAAAAAGAGTCTCCAAAAAACTAAATGGACACTTAATAAAATACAAGTCGGCATTGACATGTACAAAAAAAAAAACGATTCAATCTAGGAGTCTAGCTTTAAAGAAATCCAAACTGACAAAGCTCTCGTCTTTGTTTACAGTTGGTTCTTCTTTTCACCCTCAGGGTCCGTTTGTCCACATCGCCAGTATCTGTGCCGCTGTCCTCAGCAGGTTCATGACCTTCTTCTCTGGGGTGTATCAGGTAAGCACTCCTTAATAGGCCTACACCAGGTACAAAGTGGAGCTATGCCACAGTATACTTCACGATGCATGGTGCCTTTTTTATTAACATGTATCTCTTTCCTCTTTTCTTTTTGTCTGCTCGTTTCCTTCCTGACTGTCTTTTTCTTTTGGACATCCCCTGTGTCTTGTGTCCCACCTTTCCCATGCCTTCCCCTTCTTGCTACTTATTCCCTCTTTTCTCTCTCGCTCTCCCTGTTTCTCTCTCTGGGTCAGTAGAGCCCATATTGTTACACGGACATCCTGACAGTAGGCTGTGCTGTGGGGGTGGGTTGCTGTTTTGGTACTCCTCTTGGAGGTACTTTCCTCTTTCTCTACTTACATTTGTTGTGCTAGAGTGTGTAACACAATTTCACCTCATTTGAACTCAAGGAGATTCCTTCATTAATGACTTAGGTCTTGTGTTTCTCATGTTCTGTATCTGGATGGTTTGTACATTTTTTTTAAATGTATTATCAACATTTTTCCACTTTTTTTCCCCATGCTTCCCATTCCCCTCTTTATTTCTCTCCTCCAGGTGTTTTGTTCAGCATAGAGGTGACATCCACCTACTTTGCTGTGAGGAACTATTGGAGAGGGTACTTTGCTGCCACCTTCAGTGCCTTCATATTCAGAGTGCTGTCTGTCTTTAACAAAGACGCAAGTACGCTGGTTACATTTTCTCAATAATTTTTTTCAAAATCTGCACATCTCTCTATGAAATTAAAATGTTTATCTTTGGAAGTCATCATGTTCTGGCAAGTTTCCTACATCAAAGTGCTGCGATAGTGCTGATTTTGGCCGCTCAAATCCCCGAATTTACAGCATCACTTCCACAAGAGGGTGCTTTTTTCCTCTATGGGAAAGTGGGGACATACTTTACTTGTTTCTGATGACACCTTATCATATGAATGCATACCAATAGTCATGTACCAATAGTCTATAGATGCACTCTCTTTTGAATTCCCAGTCACCATCACAGCTCTGTTTAAGACCAACTTCAGAATGGACTTCCCTTTTGACCTGCAGGAGCTGCCAGCATTCGCCATCATTGGGTGAGAGAAAGTGGAGAGAGAGAGAGTTCACCTGGTAATATACAAACCCTACATCATCAATTAAGTGTTCTGTATAGTTGTTCATTTGAATGTTGTAGTAGACACATACGTCTCAATAAGATTTTGTCATAAAACCTCATTTTATATTTTAATAATCCCATTATGGCTATTCACTCTTCTTTCTTCTGAATAATGAGAAGAGTTTTATGTATATGGATTGGGACTGGGCATTGTGATTATGGTTTCATGTTATTGTTCATTGTTGTTGTTGTTGTGTAGGATCTCCTGTGGGTTCCTGGGGGCTTTCTTTGTCTATCTGAACCGACTGGTGGTGCTTTTCATGAGGAGGCCCAATGTAATGACACGCTTCCTCACCAGACAGTAAGTGTGTGTGTGTGTGTGTGTGTGTGTGTGTGTTTTTTGTTTATTTTTAAATAGCTGGACACTTTCCCGACAATGTTAGAGATATCGTTTTTAAAGAACTAATGTGGAATAAATAAATAAATAAATATAGGCCGGCGAACGGGCGGGCAGGCTGGCAATATTCTTTAATAAATAAAATTTGCATACAAAATCAGGTGTTTTGTTTGTGATGTTTGTATTATTCTTGTTTCTTCACAGCCAGTTAATTTTCCCAGCTGTTGTGACATTTGTCATAGCAACTTTAACCTTCCCTCCAGGGTTTGGACAGTTCATGGCGGGTGAGGTCAGTTCATCTATATGCTGCTATTTGTCTGTTTTGTTGTTAACCCTAACCCTTTCAGGAATTGTTTGTGTTTCTTATGCTGATGTTACAGACATTAATGAAAATTCTTTCCTTTACTACATGATTGACTTTCTGGTCAATACTATGATAATCTTTCTTCCTCTTTTTTTATCTTTTATACTTTTTATTGCCGTCCACCTTCATCAGCTGATGCCCAGGGAGTGCATCAACTCTCTGTTTGACAACTTCACCTGGACTAAGATTTGGGGATTGCCCGCTCCCCCCGGCCTGGGCCGCTCCTCCGCCTGGCTGCACCCCGACGTCAGCGTCTTCGTTGTCCTCCTTCTGTTCTTTGTTATGAAGGTCCCTTAATCCACCCTTCCTTATATCTATCTATTTTTTTCCGGATTGTATGTCTCCATACTTCAAGGTGGAGAGTGAGATTAGATGATGTTACCAAAGATAGTGGGAGATGGGTGGGAAATTGACTATGGTAATGCCGTCCCTGGAGTATAGGGCTAAACGCCTTGCCAGAGGACACAATGTCAGTGAATATAGAGGGAGGGACGAGAATATGTTCATATTTAGTCAATTTCCTTCCACCTAGTCATTTTGGACTTAATGTGTGTCTGAGGAACACGTGAAGCTCTTATGATGGCACCATTTTTCTCTCTGTGTGCGTACGTGTTTGTGTGTGTGTGC
>JAVQIZ010241077.1:0-19969 GCA_036023535.2 Galaxias brevipinnis | reverse complement strand
CACACACCCACACACACACACACACACACACACACACACACACACACACACACACACACACGACTGCGGTGTCATGCTGGCTCATATACAACAGACAGCCTGCTCTGTTTCCTCAGTCTAGCTGGCTGGACTGGTCCCACGGCCCACCTTATAATGGTTCCCTTGTCAGGCCGTCTGCATTCGCAGCAGCCCCAGCTCCAGCCCCATCTCCTATACCCGCTCCAGCACCGACTCCTGTCCCATCTCCAATGCCCACTCTGACCTAATCAAGTCGACCACACTACTTTACTTTGCAAAATCACCAGTCTGTCAGACAAACACACATCGGTATATAGAAGGACAAACTGACATACGAGCTGGCGTTCCTTCCTCCCTCTTTCTCTCTCCCCCTTTCTCCTCTCAACGCGCCATCCTCTTCTCCCTTTGTCGGCTTCTCTTTCTGTTGTTCTCCACAAAGCGCACAGCAACAAAGGGGAAGTAAGTAAACAGGAGGCTAGCAGTAGGAATTGTCTGCTAAGAGAATTACATTTTAAGTAAGTGGTCACCATGACAACCCCATCAACTGCAGGTCTACAGTCTTGGTTGGCAGGAAAGTGTCATGCCATGGAATATTGCGTTGATCTTAGCTAGGAACACAACAGGCTTTATGACACTTCCCGCTACTCTTGGACGATGCTCTGTTAGAAGACTGATAGCCTGCAAGCGAAAATATTACAACAGGAGTTGCAAAATCGTTAGCCTGAGTCAACAGCTCAAGGCAGAATTGGCTGGGTGTAACTTGTGAGGATATAAAGCAAGGCAAGAGATCAGAGTCATGAGAAGGGTGTGGCTGAAGCCTGTCCTGGTCTTTTCAACTGGGCTCATCAGTTGGGTCTTGTGACTCTAACTGTATAGCTATACTGTTTCTGCCGAGGTCGTCTTAGGCTTGCCATAGTCAGTGGATGGCTGCTACCTCAGATGCTTGTCTAACACCATGCATTGGCAGCCCAAGTGAAATGTTGAAAACCTGGTTATGTCCCCTTTGGCTCACTTGCTCGACCCCCCCCCCCCCTCTTTGTTTATTGCTCTGTCTCTCCAGCGCACTCTTTTCTCCAGCTGATTGGGTTGCACCAAGGGCTGCCAGCTGGGCCCTGTGAGCACATCATCACAGGGGAGAGGGCAGCACAGCCAGAGAGTACTCAGGCTCGCAAGTCTGTTCCAACAACACTCACAACAGAGACTTCTAACAGAGAGAATGGGGGTCGGGGGGTCACAAGGGCTGCTGGAACATTTCGGCGTTTGAAGTTGATATTTGGGGCAAGTTAGTGTTAGGGATAGTCATGAGTGGCACTGTACAAACGGAAGAAAAAACACACAGACACACTTACAAATACACAATCACATTCCCTATTGTGACATTGTTGACATACTGATTTTAATATGCATTGTAAAGTGTCCTTGGGTTTTAGAAAGGCGCTCTTAAATTAAAGTTATTATTATTATTATTATTATTATTATTATTATTGTGTGGGTGGCTGCTGATGGCCATCTCGATTTAATGGCTCAAATACATGCTCAGGCAGCTAGCTGGAAGTGTTCTCATACTGAACGCTTGGAAGTCTTAAAGTTCACCAAATAATAGGATGTTAGTCTAGCTTTGCACAAGTCCTGCCCGACAACGTTTTTATGCAAACAACCTTGAGTTCTTTCCCTTTATAAAAAACAATAAGGGTGGCAGCCCTTATTTTGCTTTCACTGTTGTGTCAAGGAAAAAGTGCGTTAGTTCATAGATTATATATGTTTTGTTACACACGTCACAATTGCACATAAGCATGGGCACGGTAATACTATGTTAACTCAATGAATTTAAAGTTACAATCAACAAAAAGTTCATATAACCACTTTCACCACCCAGTTCAGGTGTGAACGACATATTGTATTAACCCATTAATAATGAATAATCTACACATATCCTTTTCTAGGATCAGACTTTGGCATGTACAGTAAATACTATGCTTAAGAGTGGGCTGTGGGCTTGGAGTGTGCGTGACTGAAACGGGACAAACTGTAAGCTACATGAGCCATCAGTAGGCTATGCCCAAATCAAATACAATACCACAATGTTAACAACATATTTTATTATGAAATATGACCCATCCGTTCCACTTGTGACCAAGCAGGTACCACCTGTTACAGTTAAGTGAAAGCGATAGGAATGTTTCAATAGACTGACCTACCCTTCAACTTTCAACAAAGACAAATATAGCAGTTTTTGCCTGCTATTCAAATTCAACATAATCTGAATGAGGTGTGTGTTACAACTATTTAAAAATAAAGCAGGCTGACATTCAAAACATTATACAACTGTCACATGCATTATTTGCAACATTCACTGTACATCGTATAAATAGTGTGCAGAAAACTTGTCTGTAGAATTAGTATCACGAAAGAACAAGGTGAACTGTTTGTTCATGTGGTAAATATTTGCATTCAATAGTGATTACGATCGGTGAGAGAGAAATATAGAGCGAGAGAGAATAGTTCGACGGCTGTAATGTATGGTGGAAGAACACACCTGGACAGAGTAACCATGGCAACCTGTCTAATCATCGCCACAACGATGATAGGCGCTTGATACATGTTTTCCTGCCTTGTCAAAAAGTTCCTCCTTTGTACTGTGGTCGGGGCTGTAATGGGCTTCTGTTCTGATAACACAGTTGCCAACCCTAACCCAAAAAGATTATTTTAATTCCTGGAAACATTGACAATATGTGTGCCATGCCCTCACCAGGGCCCTAACGAAACATTACCGGGTAACCGCAATACTAAAGCGATAAATTGTATCTCTAGCCAAGAAAACGAATATACCAGCTTTATTACTAGTGTTGTTGTCTAACAAGTTTTATTTGAGCGAAACGTTTTCGACACTTTAGATGCAATTGAATGTCCAGCTACACACTCCAGACTCAAGTCAGTATCACAAACCAACGTTAGTTAGCTAGCATTAATATTATAGCTAAATAACGTTAACGTTACGGTTTTGGAAAGATTGCTAGTAGTAGTAACGTGGGTCGGTATAGCGTTAGAAAAAAAGGTTGTTAGCTTGCTTGCTAGGAAGCTACATGGCTCTTTTGCTAGCAAGCTAGATTTACTAACATAACATTGTTAGTCAATTCAATGTAACACGTTACAATTCATGTTGGTTCCCTGTCAGAATATTACTTGAACACGAAGACATAGGAAATGTAACCAACAAGCTTCCTACTATGTCGTAGATGGTAAAGCCCATTGTGAATACAGCTTTAAAGATGGTTGGGCTAACCAACGATAGCTTGCTAGACAGCTACCCGTTGGTTAGCTAATCTTACTTGCTGGCTAACATTGACAGCTTCCACCAATAAATACAATTGAATTGGCTTTACTGCCCACACTGTCAGGGACAGTAATGTAATGGATATTTAGATTTTTGTTCAGAGGTGTCGAATAGCTTACCTGTTTCCACAATAGTATTTTATTCCAAACAGGGTTGGTAAAACATTGCGCTGGCTACCACTATTTCTAACAACATCACTTACAGCACTCGCACCAGACCAGGCTGTAAACAGACGGCCAAACCCCACTAGCTTTTGCGCATGCGGCTGTCAATGCCCCTCCTTTGCGCTGCTGAGGGTGCATTTTGGAGTGTGGGTGATCGTGAAGTTTAAACTCCTGAAACACTGGATTTGTCTTCTTTGCTGAAAGAGAGCGAATTCTCTTTCACATGGCAATAAATGTCCCAGCAGAGCCAGTCATTTGAGAGCAGCTTATACTGTCTGGGACCAAGAGGCAGCCAACTGATCGAAAGAGATGAGTATGAATGTAAGGACTCAAGTTTGTTTAATTTGAGCAGTGAAAGAGGGAGAGGTTGTGCTATTATAACATTAACGACTGTGCATTTCATAATGTGCAATTGTCTCAAGTCTATACATTGAAATTATAAGACTCATAGCATGTAGCGTTACATGTCTGTGTAACTCTGTGAAATAGAACATAGCATCAACCATGGTTGGAAAGCTTTTTAACACTGGCACATTTGTAGCTGGGTAATTTTGCTCCCTTGCCCAAGGGGTTTAACTGACATATTATAAAATATGAGACTATTATAATAAAATAATTGAGGTGGAAAACAAACTGCAAACATACTAATACAAAAAAAGGCGAGATACACATGTAATATCATTTTATTTTTTATTGTAGCATGCAATAGGTGCTGACATCTCTCCCTCTAGATACATACAGAGGAGTTAACGCTGCTTGGCCAAGCTGTCGATGCAGCAGAGTAAACCATAGACATACGGTGTGTCAGCCCATACAACAGTTTGACCACATCGTTGGAACACTTCAGACCAGATCAGTCTTGCATTGCTTTATAGTAAGCAAAAGGGAAACCTTTCACAATATAGAATTTCCAAGGAAACAAATGGAATATACAACAGCATTATAACTATTAATGGGGACATTAAGTCTATGCTGTCTCTATTATCTTTATTTCTTCTGTCTGAAACATCTGTAACTGTCTCTTTCAAATACAATTTAAATATTGATTGTTACTGCATGTGTTGAATATAAATTAGCTTATATAAATCCATCTAACGATGGTTGCCAGGCAGTATACAACGACAGATTGCCACTTTCTCTAAATATTTAAATTTACATTTCAATCGAACAATAGATTTGCAAAGAAAATGTCTAATACAGACATGAATATTTGAAACATCGTTGCACGATTGACAAGCAGGCTGTGCTGACTCCATATACAGAATCAAATGATTTCTCTGCTAAAACCTTAAAACAATTCAGTAAATTTTCAAAATTCAAATGAAAAGGCAGACTTCAAACATCCAGATAAGGAATACCACAACAATTAACCAAATGTGGTAATAATACAAATCATAAAAACAAAAAATGTTTCAATATCGATCAAAAAATCATCATTTCATAAGCAAACAACAGTTAAATGCTGCAGGCAAACTACAATACTTAGCGTGGCCACACAGTGGGCATGTGCAGAACACTACAGTGCTGGGGGTGTTGTATCACAACTACAGAATCATCATGTACTCTTCCGCCATAACAAGAGGCATTACAGTAGTCTGCATGCATGACCTGGGACAGGATAGGGGTGGAGGGAGACACTGGCAGAGTATAAGAACAGCTGGCAGTGATGAAGTGGTAACTGGAGCAGTGCAACCAAACATTGCAGCAGGGCTTTTAAAAATACGGGGTACACAGGGCAGCACATCCCTTCCTACTGTATCTACTTCAGTCCAATACTACTAACAAAATACAAAGACCATCTAACATATCTTTCTTTAACCCTCTCTGACTTTGTAGGTGAAAGTGTCCATTGTCAATTGCTGTAGTTAAATTGCTGACGTTCTTTTCTATTACCCATATCACTGGTGTAGAATTTGCATTCAGTGGCACAGCAACATCCCGCCTGGACGTTTTAGTCAGAGATTGGGCTGTAGCACCCTCTGTTGAATTAACTCTGAACTACAAAGGCCAGAGCAACACTTGGACTAAATACTAAAACCCTTCCCAAATGTTTCTTGACTTTCCCAGCAAAGGTATGTGATACAAGGATACAAAACGGTTAGTTGTCAAACAAATGGAATCCTTTCCCTTTAAATACGGACATTTTCTTTTTTTTAAAGAAGAAAAAAAGAGATACTCTAATCCACTCTATCAAAAAATAACAGGCGTGTTGATTAGATGTCTGGAAAAAGAGAAGCTTTGGATTTACTTGACGTTTCACAATATGGCAGTCATGTGTGTCCTTGTTCAGAGGGCTAATACAGCTGGCTGAGCAATGCTTAACAAATGAAGACCAAAACTAGCACTCTTTTGATTCAGTAGCAGTCCTTAGGGAGGCAGTGGTCAACTTTTATTCCACCCAAATATAGAAATACTAATCCCTATTATAAATAGGAGAACTTTCCAAGTGCTTCAACACTAAGGCATAAGCACACCTCACCTCCTCATGCTCGAGATACCGAACCCATTTCTCAGAGTCTACTATAGATTTGTTTGTAAATTGAGTCTTTACAGCCATATCATTCTCTCCCTTTTGTAAGGTCTGACTGGCTCTTAGGATTCATGTAAACCAGGAACAGTTCAGACATACGGAGTGAGGTTGGCATGGTGATATAAAGAAATAAATGAAACACAACACATTACACCCATCCACATTACACAGTATCAACCTAATGCAGATACTCAGGGACAACGCGACTTTAAAAAGACTGGAGTGGCAGCTGCTGTGAAGATAAGCACATGCTTCCACCCAGCTCGTCCCATAAGCACTGATTTAGCCCTCAGGACAAGAAGCATAATGGTTGTATTCTAAGAAAATTCAAATGGTCGTAATGTCTGATGTCTGAGAAATGTTGATAGCCTCGAGGACTGGGTTAATTTCGTACGCACAAATTAAAAAGAGAGCGACAAAGATCCTGCTACAAAATATTCTGACAAACAACTTCACGGAAGTTAGCAATGCTTTGAAGAAAAACAAAACTAAACCATTTAAAAACTACAAAACTCAGAACAACAGTGTAAAATAAGCAACATGTGATAACCCAAAGTTGTTGCCGGTTTGGACACAGAAACACACTCACTCTCCCACAGACACACACTAGTTCATATTGTGCATGCAACTGTTTCACACACAGGATTTGATTGGCGTGCACAGTAATTATAGGCCGTTATTAAAATGGTATATCAAGATAAAAGCAGTATTCTCATGCAATGTGGTCTTTTTAGCCTCAATTCCACGGCAGGACATAACATCACAAGGCAGTACTTGCTCCGTCTACCCACACTGCACTAAAGACAAACCTGACATGAGGCCCTTACCTCTTCCTGCATTTTGATATGATACAATAAATACCTCTAAATAGCTCTTCTGTGTCCTTTTCTTGTTTAGGAGTTCCTGATTAGCCCTGCAGTGTTTCAGGTGTCCTTTGCTTATTGATTAAGGTAACAATGGGCCAAAAGGATATTTGAGCTGAAATCCTACTACTAAAAACGTTCTAGAAAGAAAGGCCACAATTGTGCGTGTTAGTGGGAGATAAGCGTGTATGTGTGTGTGTCTAAATTACAGTAATCAGCTAGATGGCTGCTTGGTAGTCACTGTGAACATTTAAAATCCTAATGCCTCCAAATTCCAATGTCCTCAATGAAAAACAGTGGCACCAGTAGAAATTGAACACAGTGGCATTGCATCACACTGCTTTCTAAAATGACATGAAGAGGCACTGCATTAGGAATATGTTTTTCTGTAGATCAAGCAAAGCTTGCAAAGCTGAACTGCTTCATTCTGAGCTGAATACACATTTAAATGCCCCCTCCCCTAAAAACTCCAAAATCCGTTACTGTAAATATCCTGACAAATGAGAGGAGCTGATAATAACTGACACAGATTTACTTATTACTGTAGCTATGCAGAACATAGTTGCTGTCTGTGTATCCCGATGCCACATTCACTCAGAACCTCAATATGTAAACACTTTGGTGCTATCAAACATGGAATATATTTAAACTATTTTCTATACGCCAAAACACGTTTCCGAGCAAGGAATCTTAGGAATCTTAGAGGTTGTATAGTTCTTACAACTATAACTACGCTGTAAAACTGTTTAACAGTTAACAACTCTTACGATGTGTAGGAAACCGGTGTTATGTTCCATTGCACTGGTGTTTTGGTAACATTTCCAGTTGAGAGCAAGTGCGGGGCTCTTCACCTTCCCTGGCATAAAACAGAACGACTCAAAACACTAAAAACAAAGAGCAGTCCTTTTTAAAAGAGATAGGTCAACTCCCAAAAAACAAAACTGTAGTCGACAATTGTCAACAAAGAAAAAAAACCCACAACAAACTTAAAGAGGAGTGTGAGTTTCATAAATGCAGAATCATCAAAGATTCTGTGTTATTCCAAAAGTACAATGTCTACCAAGTGGAAGATGTTAAATAGTTCCTGTCTGAATGCCTTTATAAGTCGATTCTGTTAAGAGTGAGAGACACCGGGAGAGAAAAGTTACTTTTTTTCTCAGACTGGTAGATGGTTGCCTGTCTTGTCAGGAAACTCCTAGTCGGATCTTCTTCTAGAGACATTCACATTGAACACCAGCCCGCCTGCCGAGCCGGCTCCTCACAAACACCAGATTAGGGCTGTTCAGTTTAAATAAGAGCTTCTGGCTGAACCACCAGTGCTGGGAAGGGGAGAGTTGAATGAAGGAGGGTTCTAGGGACAGGAGACGAGGTTCAATCTCTTTGTTTCTTCAGCTACTGTTGAGCAGCATCTCAGCACCAGCAGTGCCAGTGCGAGCCCGTGTGGTGTCCCCCAGTCGAGGGGATCCAGTCCTCAGAACCAGCTTGCCCACCCCCAGGCCTCCCGAGCCTAGCCCTGGCGACAGGGTCTTCCTAGAGAAACACAGAATCAGCTGGTGGTCACAGAAACACCAGGGCTGTGTGGAGATGGGTTTATGGATGGAAAATACAGAAACAAGAAGTAATCTAACGATTTAGGAATGAGTACGTTAGAGAGTCAGCTAGCAGCTACTAACCTGAAAGCCATCTTCTTCATGAGAAGGGCGTCCATCTTGTCTGGAGAGAGGGTGCCTCTCTGGGGGGACTCCTGGTTTGGAGAGGAGGGAGGAAGGAGCAGGTGCTGGTCCTGAGAGTGACAGTCTCTAAGCTCCAAGGACTCCTGACAGACCAAAATAAATACAATTTGAGTGTCACTTT
This sequence comes from Galaxias brevipinnis, assembly GCA_036023535.2. Classification (NCBI taxonomy): domain Eukaryota; kingdom Metazoa; phylum Chordata; class Actinopteri; order Galaxiiformes; family Galaxiidae; genus Galaxias; species Galaxias brevipinnis. Next base: position 11,206 of record JAVQIZ010241077.1, on the reverse strand, counting down.
CGTTTTAAATGTAACTGATTACTATGGCCGAATGAAACGATGACAAGAGTTAATCTTTTTGCATTGATCCCTTTGTTCCCATATTTTTCGTTAACCTGGGACTTGTTGTCCGGAGGGTCAGAGTCTTCCATGTCCAGAACCGACAGCTCCAGCTCAATGTCTCGGTCAGGCTCAGGCTCGCTTTCGGCCCGGTCCTGGCTGTAGACCATCTGCCGCTGCAGGTCCGACGCCATCTTCTCCCCCCCACTCAGGGACCGCCGCCGGTCAGGCAGCTCGGCCACACACAGCTGCTCACTGCAAAAAGATAACTAAAATAAGTGTCATTTAGAACAAAATGTACATTTATCATGAAAGATACAATCCTGGAGCCTATTTTCGAATAGGAGAAACAGACCAAGAAACTGAGGAAAACTAAATGTAAATCTAATGGTTAAGAATGCAGTCACATAATTGAACTTGACAGCAAGACGCAGAAGTACAGCGAAGACTCCATCAAAGAGACCTGAGCTCCGGAGACCACCCTCGTCTCCAAGCCTCTCTGGCTCTAAGGCTGTCGCAAGAGCTTTTCCCGGGGAACGTGAGCAGGCAAACAGGCACCCACTCTATTTTTAGTCAACGCAATGAAAGGGCCTGACTGCAGCACAATGAGAGGAGAGCAGGGGAGGAGAAGGGGAGGAGGAGAACACAAGGGGGAGGGCTAAGGAAAAAAAAACACGCGTTTCCCTCTCGCTGTGAGCACACTCAGCCCCATCTTTTCTTCGTGGAGCATGTGTGTGTGTGCGTACCTCTCTAGGAAGCTGGAGTGGCTGGAGGAGTCCGACCCTCTGGAGCTCCACCTGTAGTCACCGTGTCCGATGTGTGGACCGTAGTCTGGAACAACAAAACACCCACAGACGCGCCATCAACAACACACGTCCTATGGCACCGGCAGAGGATCATTCAAATACCGATAACCTTTGCTGATAAGAGACTATTGCCTAACCCACATAAACCCGTTCTAGTGAGGCTGGGGAATTCCTGGAGTAGATAAAGTCAATCAGACACGGCCTTAGTAATGGCTCGATACCAATGGGCCACGCCTCTCCTGTTTGCCCTCTTGGGGACTCCTTACCTCTGAAGTTGATGGGCGTGGTGCTGGCGCTGCCCTGGCAGGCGGTGGCCTGCACCGGGTCGGTGGTGTGGTACCCTGTGCGAGCCGCCCGCGAGATGGCTCCCCACTTGGAGATGATGGGCCCCTCGCCAAAGGGAATGATGGGGTCCTCCTCTTTGAGACGGCGGTAGGGCTCCAACGAGTGCAGCCAGCGCTTCCCCACACCTCCTCCGCTACCTCCTCCTCCCCCAACCCCTCCTCCTCCTCCTCCTCCTCCTCCGCTGTTGTCACTCTCCTGGGATACAGTCACAGATTTATCATGTGGAAAATGTCAATTTGAATGTCTCTCTCTGTAAGATAGTATTTATTTGCGCATACATATTTTGGAGTGTTCAGTAGGTTGTTTTTACAGTACACATCTATGTGAGCTTCATTTATTGTGTTGGTGTGTGTGTGTGTGTGTGTTTTTGTGTGTGTGTGTGTGTCTGTGTGTGTTTCAGATGCAACACTAACCAGGTGCTCGGAGCAGGAGTGAGTGTGTGGGTGTGTGTCCGACTCAAAGGGGCTAATGCAGGTGCCAATTGTTCCACAGGACCAGGGAGAATAGTGAGCCAGACTTTCCTCTCCTCGGTACCTGCAGCTCACACAGTGGCTTCCCCCGCTCTCCACGTGCTGAGAGAGGGACAGATGGGAGAAGGGTGGAAGGGAGAATTGAACGGCAGGACAAAATGGATGGAAGGACGTCACACGCAACAGAATAATAAAAGAGAGGGATGGAGGGATGAAAAGATAACAGGAGTGAAGGAAGAGAAACTGTAACTCTAAAGAGTGTTCATCATGTAGAAATCCGTGGGTCTTCAAAAGAGTTTTCATCATGTAGAAATCAGTGAGTCTGATACAAAAGAGTTTTCATCATGTAGAAATCAGGGAGTCTGATTCAAAAGAGTTATCATCATGTAGAAATCAGTGGGTCTGATTCATTACATTGTTTGGAAGATTCCGTTTCGACGCAAACAGAGACGCTCACACACACACACACACACACACACAGCCATACTGATCGTGACTTTCAACAGTATCTGGCTCCACAGTTGCTAGGCAACAGTCACATGTTAAAATAGCTTTGGACTGAGCATTGCTATTGGGTCTAGAATGAGATCCCACACACAAACAAACGGTATAGTATGAGCAGTTCATTAGTCTCCATTTCAACGTGCAGTAATGTCCAGAACAGAAAACAGTTGGTTGAACTGGCCACCCGCTTAGACTTAGGGTCCATGCATACGTTTAGAACAGCCCACGCACTATCACGGGATCCGTCTAGTTCATTTACACAAATTACACACACAATTACCTCCGTGCCAAAGTCGACGGTGAAGAGGGGGGAAGACTGGGAGGGCCGGTTGGCGTTGCCATGGTGATGGTGATGATGGTGGTGATGATGTGCCGCCCACTGCTCCTGCTTTCTCCGGAACAGATCCTCGTACCCAAGAGGAACACGGCCATAGTCCTGGAGAGTAGGAGGGGGGAGGAGAGCGGAAGGGAAGGGAGGGAGAGATGAAGGCAGGACAAATGATAAATATAAAGAGCTGTGAGATTTCCCTTAAGCACAATTAAAGACTGGAAAAACAGGCCAGGGTTCTGGATGATTACAGCGATGCCGACGTGTCGGAGGGAGTAGGGGGAGGCAGAGACAGAGAGGGGTGAGGAGGGGTTGGCAGAGACAGAGAGGGGTGAGGAGGGGTTGACAGAGACAGAGAGGGGTGAGGAGGGGTTGGCAGCATGGAGAGTAGACTGTACTGACACTGCTATCTGTGCTTCATGGCTGCACATATGTAGGTCAGTGGGTGGGAGGAAGGCTGGTGGGGAGATGGGCCATGTGGGTGGAAGGACAGTGTAAGAAAAGACGCTGCTCTTTTAGAAATGAGGGCGAAGAATGTGGGGGAAGATAAGGCTATATAGAGAGAGAGACAGTGAGAGGGCAAAGAGATAGGGGGAGGGCGTAGACAAAACAATGGGGAAAGGCAGAAGGGATGGCGAAGGCGATAAGAATGAAACGAGCGGGGAACTGTGGGAGTTGTAGGAAACAGAAAGGGTAAGGGTGCGTTGAAATCGTTACCCTGTGCAGCCCTGCACGGTGCTCGCCCCCAGAGCAGTAGGGGCTATCCAGGCTGTTGAACCTCTCCCTGAGTGGGGGCTGGTACACCGATGAATGTAACACCTCCGGGGGCAGGGAGTTACTCCGGGCATCTTCCCTGTGGTACAGCTGTGGCCTCCACACCCTCCGGCTGTCATACAGGGGGGCATAGACGCCATGAGGGGCAGGGGGCAGGGGCCCGTACTGGGGCCCCGGATGGTGGTGGTGGTGATGGTGGTGGAACGGAGGGGGGCCAAGCCGCTGGTCCCTGGATGATGAGGAGGGTGGCTGGGGCTCTGGTGGGTAGGAGGACAGAGGCCCCATGGAGGATGAGGAGGACGAGTTGGGTTGGGGTTCTGAGGGGTCGGAGGGGGGCAGAGAAGATCCTTGGACGTTGCTTGAACGGAGAAAGCGCATGCCGCAGGATTTGTGAGGGTGAATTGGGGATGGGTAGTAGTTTGCTGTGAATAAAATAGAATAGAATAAGTCGGATGAGCAAGTCTGGCGCAAATTTGCTGCCGTGGTATCACTCTGACTGAGTGTTGTGTTTGATAGCTGTCGGTCCGTTCGTTGTTAGTTCTGTGTACTTAATTGGCAACCAATTTGTGTGAAGTGCTTTGAGTCTTGAGAAAAGCGCTAAAAACTAAATACAATGAGTAAATAGATGAAATTCATCAATCACTAAACATATACACTTCTTGAAACAGAGTTAAATACTACTGGAAGGATCTGATTATGAAGAACACAGTAAAGGATAAAATACTGAGATGTGAAGTGAACGTTCAAGTGGCTAGCTTTCTATCAGGAATGATGACCTGACACAGTTGAAAAAACAAACGTACTGCTTGGCTGATATGAGGGCGTGTCGTATGCTGGGTGAGACTCCTGATAGTAGAGCTCTGAGGCCTGAGAGAGGTGTGGCCCTCGTAACAGGATGTGACCATGTTTAGGCATCGCTGCCCCACAATCCCCCCGGCCACTGGTTGCCAAGGGAGACGAGGTACATGAGTGGCTAGCTGGGGTCCTAGGAGGAGAGCCAGGCATCCTAAGAAGAGACAGAGAGGGTGTGTGGGTTAGAGATATGAAGAAAACACAATTATGTGCCACTCATGAAGTGATTCACTCAGGAAAGCTATCGTAAATGGAAGTTTTCCAAGGAATCTGGAAGTAGCACAACCAAGTCAAACAATTTAAATGTTTTTTGTGAATATATACTGTGAGAATATTACAGTACATGATGCCAACATAAAATGTGTGATTAAAAGAATATATAGATATTCTATATATTTTTGTTTTTAGAATCATACATTTTTTAAATATTTGTATCATAAATATTTTATAAAACATATTTTACTCTCATTTGAACACTTTATCTTGTATGAATTTGAGTAAATATATTTTTATTTGACAGGCGCTACAGGCCACAGTTAGGTTAAAAGTGTAAGATATAGATGTAACCCCACAGTCCCATACCACTGTGATCCTGAACATATCATCATCAAAATAATATCTGTCAGGTAGGTACATTGAGGAAATGATGGTAACCGTACTGTTCCATGGAGCCAGAGTTGGTTCTGGAAGGTCCAGACATCCTGTTTGAGCAGCTGTTGGCGACCGCCCTCTTCATCTCCTCCAGCATGTCCGATCCTCTGTGAGGGAGCTGAGGGTGGGCCAGCACCGGAGGGCCCTCTGCCAGACCCGACACCCCCTTACTGTTCCCCCCAGTCCCCTTCAGCCCCCCCACGGAGACATCCCCGGTGGCTACACCCCCTTCCACGTTAACCCCCTGAGACAGAGGGAAGGGACGAGTCACAGCGCTCATCTTTTTATTCCTCATTCTGCACCTTGAGGGAGAGGGAGGCAGAATGGGGGGAAGAAAGGGAGAAAGAGAGGAGGGGGAAGAGGAAATAAAAAAGAGTGTGTTACGTCTAGTTTTTCCGCAATTAGATTGACCTCAAGTTTATGTAAATTAGCATGGGGCGTACATGTGCTTTCGTCAGCTTCTGTGTTTGTTTGTCTGCACTTATGTGTGTGTGTGTGTGTGTGTGTGTCTAGTGCTCACTCACTTTTCCAGCTCGTCCTGGGTGTGTGCGAAGGTGCAGTTAGTTCCACGGGGGCAGCCCCCTTGCTGACGGAGGTCTCTGCACATGCTGGTCTTATACTTGCTGTTAGGCTGAGGCTGAGTGGGAAACAGGAGCAAAGGCAAACACACACCAATCGTCAACGACAACCGCTGTACATTGTGCTACTGTTCTTTTTATATGAACACGCTGTCCTCTGGGTGCATAGTGGACCCTGACTCACAGACTGTGTATAGACTGAACTCAGATCCCCAGCCGGACGGTACCTGTGGCGTGTCGTGACTCTTCTTGCTGAAGTTCTGGATGAACTCCACCAGTCCGTGAACCACCACCTTCACAGCCAGCATCACACTCTCCAGGTCCTGCCACGACGGGGCCGGTGCGTCTGCGCACGCACGCACGCACGCACACACGTACACACACACACACACACACACACACACACACACACACGAGATTCAGAAATAAGCAGGCAATTTATCAGGCCCACTCAATCTGCGGTTGCTACAGCATTGTAATGTGGTTTCACGTAGCTAGAAATAGGCCTTGAGTTTGTACCAGGGTTATGGTCTATGTTGGCCAGCAGCTCCAGGTGTGGTCTGAGGCTGGTGAGGTTGGCAGGGTCTCCTGTCCTCTGCAGCACAATGGTCAGCTCCTGGACACTCTTTGCAAACGACTCGGGAGACTGCAGCTGGAAGGGACCGAGGCAAACGTACAAAGAACAATCCTCATATGAGCCCCAAATGAAAGAACCAATAAGCAACAAGTCTAGATCAGAATGCAGACTTGTCTATTCAGAAAGAAGTCGGGCCATGATTCGTCCTGCTCCGTCCTGCTCTCTTTAGAACAAGCCAAACTTGAAGCCTAAAGTGTGTGTGTGTGTGTGTGTGTGTGTGTGTGTGTGTGTGTGTGTGTGCACCTTGTCGATGATGGACTGCATGTGTGACTTGTGCACCAGGTCTCCGTACAGCAGCGAGGACCACTGCTCCGGCGAGATGCGCAGCCCCGCCTCCATGGCGATGTGGACGATCTGGGCGTCGTGCTCGCGGCGCAGGGCCTCGTACGTACGGAACTCCTCCTTCAGCTGCATCAGGGACGAGTCCTCGTCACGCTTAGTCACCTGGGCCGGACGGAGGGGTTTGGACGCGGGAGAGAGAGAGAGAGATAGGTAGAGGGAATGCCGAGGAGGAGAGAAGAGAAGAGAGCAGTGAGACAGAGAGAAGAGAAATAGACAAGCGGGAGAGAGGGATTGAGAAATATGGACAGGGAGAGGAAGAAAAAAGGGCAGGGTGTAAGTAGGCATATGGCACATAAACATTACATTACATGACATTACTATGCAACAGCTTCTCAGTACTGCTGTTCTTATGTTGGTGTCCTCAGACTGCAGTCAACTCAAACTCAGATCACAGGAGGGGGGATTCCCCCCCACCATCAGAATCTGCCCTATGAGCAATCATCATAAGACACCATCCACATGTGAAATTATTTGTATTCCCAGAGAGGAATAGCTGGACACTTGTGATTTTTAGCTCTTTAATTCATTCCTCTGGCTTTTTAAAAAAGATAGATCAATTCTGCAGTGTCTTTAATAAGGACTGTCATCTCTCTTCCTGGTAAGTCAACTGTCTATTAGTGTGATACAGCAACAGGTTTCAAATATAGTCCCCCACTGCATCATGGGTAAATAACTGGCATACCTGCCCTGCCAACCATGCGGTCTGACTCTGACTTCTTTCATGCGAACACACACATGTGTGCACGCACACACACACACACACACACACACAAATGTACACACCCTGGCAATCCTTATTATGACTTTAATTTTACAGCGAGATAGAGAAGTGACACATCTGAAGTGAATTCATCTCAAAGTGTTGACATTTTCCCTTCTAGCTAATACTGTTTACTTGCCAACCTAATCTAATGCGTCATAATGGAGATCTCAAAGAGATACTGTGTCTAAGAGCCATCTGTGAGATTGGGAACATGACACTCTAGACTTTTTTTTCTCCAAATGCATGTGATGTACAGACAGAGACTTTTTCATAGAACCACTTAAACGCAGACACACACACACACACCCTCACAAACACGCACCCAGAGTACCAGGGGCACAGAACGATTGACAGTGGGTCTCTGTTTTAATGCTTCCTGTTAATCAGTTAATCAGATCATCGTCATCTTACATTCTTGAATGGTTGGGTCTTAGGATGTTTTCTTTGAAGATGGTGAAGAGGCTGACTAAGACACTCACTTTCCGTGTTGTTAGAGAACCAAGAATGCTGTGCGCTTCAGTTTGTGCATGTAAGGCGGGAGGATGTGTGGGTGCATGTGTTGTATGTTCCACTATCTGAGATTTCCCTATAGGTGTGAGTGTGGGACGTGAGCGTGCATGGAGGAGAGGCAGTGATAGATACAGTGTTGGTATAGCAGAGTACCTTGAAGCAGGAGGCCCTGTAGAGGAGCTGCACCACGTGGCCAATGCTGGTCTTGGAGGCCTGGGGGAAGCGGGCCTCCAGTTTCTGGACCACAAACAGAACCAGGACCTTCCTGGAGAGAGCCGAGCCGTCCTCCAAAGCCAGCAGGACCAGCTTCAGCCCGTCCTCCTGCATGGCTGCACACGCACACAGACAGACCGATCCATCCAAAGAACACCCACCCACCCACACACACACACACACACACACACACACACACACACACACACACATAGAAACCCCAGAGGAAATGTTTGAATGTGGTTCCATCAGAGAGTGATTTATGAGTTCTCAGCAGCTCAGGTGTCCTCAGACGTTAGTGTACTCATTGTCAAATCAGGTGTGAGGAACAGAGTCCGCCCACTCAGAATCTGCCCTATGAGTAATCATCACAGGACTAGAGGGGAAGCACAGCTCAACTGAAGCACAACTGAATCAATGCAGCGCCTGGACACCGATGTTTTCAAAATATCAACGTGGGCCCAGTTAGGGGACATGGGGACCGGATGCATCAAACCAACCAGTGGGAGTGAACATGGTGGAGAGTAGAGTCTTTTTGGCATGTGACTGTGGTTCAGGTCCAGGAAGTGTGGGTGTATGCATATGTGTGTCTGTTTCTTTTAGTCACGTGCACACCTACCAGGCCCTAAGAACTGGCATCCCCTCGCCCGTACAGCAGCCCACAGGTTGGCAGAGAGCTGCTGTGGGTTCTGGTGCTGCAAGATGAGCTCGGTGACGGTGCGTTCCCCTAGCGACCGGCCGGCCCGAACCGCCCGCACGCGTCCTTCCTCCTCCACCAGCTGGCAGTTCACCATGGTAACCAACTTCCTCTGCATGGGCCGACTGAGCACGCTCGGACTGAGGGTCACCACACCTGTGCGGGGCAGAGAAAGGTCAAATTCAAATGCGGTGATAACTTGCTTCTAATCCAATTGCGTCTGTGGCTCTACAAAAACCAAAACTTCCTATTTGTTATTTTAGTTCTCAACCTTAACTTTTTTTTCTTTTTTTTAAAGCAATAAACATGAACAGGATTATCTGGCGACAACTGCCGTCAACTTACAAATTTAACATTGACTAAAGAGTAGTAACTCTGATAAACTGCATAAAAAAACTGGACGCTGCCTCTATACAAAGTTCATGTTTATTGGAAGGCTTCCTTCTCCCGTTAAATTCTCTGAGGACAAAAGACCAATGTGGAAGTTTTAAATAGTTTATCAAAGTCCAGGTCAATAAAAGTTAAAAGCAGGCCAACCCTTCTTTTCATTAAGCATCACCAAGAGGCAACAACAAAGTAATGCTTTCTCCAATTAAATGATAACGTGGCGTTGTAAAGTGTACAAGGCACCGATGATGTGTGCCCCTTTAGACAGGCAGACAGAAAACACCCTGCTCCCTCTAAGCACATTATGCCTGGCTATGAACCCAACACATTGCCATGGGGATTGCTTTTGAATAGAAAGGGAGGAGGGGCTGAAGGTATATTGTGTCACATAAGAACACAATTCATCAACTTACTTCCTGAACTCTGTCTAACACACAGACCCCAGCTCCCCCAGCAGGCTACCTAGAAAGGCTAGAAAGGCTACCTAGAAAGCCCAGCGCCCAGCTAAGGTCCCACCAGGACAGTGACACATCCCAGGTACTGATCCATGTCTTGTTCTCCCAGTTAATGCTTTTAATGGCAGCCTTAGAGATATCCAAAGTGCAATTTAGAAAGGCCGGTCAACCCCCACACCTTGTTATCGGGCCACAGAATTTGACTACAACCTGCTATGGGTCAGAATGCTGTGCGGCATCGTCTGCAACGTTGATTTGCATGCCAGTCCTTTTTAAAGATAAGAGCCTAAGTGAGATAGTTGAAACTACTTTGCTTACAAACTGTTTCCCTGATCATCTTTCAGAGGGGCCGCGTAGCAATGCATGGTACACTTGATTCTATTTTTCTTTCTTTTGATGTGATCACTGGCCACTCCTAGAGGGCTTAACGGCACAAAGCAAGCATGCAAACACAGATAATCACAAGGTAAATGCACACCTTTTCCTCCGCTGATGGGCTTCAGGTAAAGTGCCAGCTCCTCCACACACACCCTGCACTCCTCGTAGTGTCTGACCTCCGCAGGGCTGCTCAGAGTCACCGGCTGGTCCTCTGGAACCTGCGGGACGTGGAGAGAGAGAAAAAATAATGCATGAAGGAAACACAAGAAAAGAGAAAAAGAGGCAGACGGAGGACCAAACTATAACAGGGGGCCACTTATTACAGTCAACAACCTTCCATGTCAATGCTGCACTGTACATCCCGTGAGTCCCTGCTCACCGCCCACACATACAACACAGGGTACCCAGGCTGACGTCACCTCACCTGGGCTCCCACCAGCTGCAGCAGGGCACAGTTGACCGGCAGCAGGTCGATGTCGGTGCTGATGGCGGTCTGGTCGAAGGGGCAGGCCTTGCGGTGCAGCTTGTGCAGGCAGGTCTTGCACACAGTGTGGGAGCAGCCCAGGCTGATGGGCTGGTGGCCGCTGCTGTCAAACTCATTGTAGCAGATGGGACAGGAGAGGAACTCGGTCCACTGGGCCGCCTGCACCGGCATACTGTCACCGCAGCAGCAACGAGCGGAGCTCCTCAGGGGGACGCCATGTCAACACGCCACAGCCCAGCCAGCGGCTCCACCTCCTCCCCAGGGGCTTGATGGGGACTGCATGGGGTAGAGGGAGGGAGGGAGCGGGACAGAGTGTGGGATTATAGGTCTGTGGATGGTAGTGCATGTTCCTATTGAAGAAATGGCACCCGTGACAAGAGCTAGATGCATTTGTCAAGTCAGTAAACCAGCCCCAGAAGTGTCCTTTACACCGTTTCATATAGACCAGCGCAACATTTGCACCTGTTGCCAACAGTAACAAACACGACAGCGAAGAGACGCAGTTCTTGAGAAAAAAATACAACTGTCTCCACAACAGGAGCAGGTGCTGCAAGCTTTGCAGAAAAGACCTTGGCTGCAAGTTCAAAACACACTTATTTAGCCTACAATTTGGTCTCAGCATGAAAACTAAAATTACTTTATATGTATTGTTTGTAATTCACCTTGGATACAAGTGTTTGCTAAATGACTGCAGTTAAATGCAATGTAACATTAGTGCTGTGTGATAATGGTAAATAGTTTTTTTATGAGGTCCTATTGATTACATTGCAGAAGGGTACATTTGAACAGAGCCTGGTTAAAAGGGGTATGCTAACTTAAAGCCTTATTCAAGTAATTACTCAACCTACCCTTTGGCAACTGCAGAGACAGACCTGCGTTAACGACACACACACACACACACACACACACGCACACAAACGCACGCACACACACACACACACACACACACACACACACACACACACACACACACACACACACACACACACACAC
>JAVQIZ010241072.1:0-22612 GCA_036023535.2 Galaxias brevipinnis | reverse complement strand
CCCCCCCCCCCCCAACCCCCGGTTTCGGGAGGCATAAATGGCCAAGTATGTGCTCAGGAAGTCCCCTTACGCTCAACGTCATCCTTTGTGTTGGGCCAGGGCAGCGGGTGACTCAGGGGGGCTAATATTTTGGTACGTGTGAAAGCAGACAGCGAAGACCTGATAATGCCTGCGGTGATGTCAGGCTCTCTTTCTGGACTGGGGGGGCGAGAGAGGGAGGGGGGCCTCTGATGTGTGTGTGATGTGCTCGCGGGGTCGGACGAGAAGGGATTGGACGGTTGATTAGCGAATGTTTGACTTATACCCCCCCGCCCAGCCCTCGAGATGAGGGCTCTGATTACGGTGGCGCCCCCCAACCTGACCAACCTGCTGCTTTTTATATTCCAAGCCGCGCGCACGCACGCAGACAGCTGTCAAACATCTATAACCGGCGACCTAACGACCTGCAGATTAAAACCAACTCCTCTCCTCTTCGTCTCTCTCTCTCTCTCTCATGGACGTTCCGGTTTGAAACGCGTCATAGTCACGACGGCTGCGCACCAACCCACCAACCTCAGGCTGACATCATCGCGCTGGGCGGAGGGATGAAGAGGAACAGTGAAGACATGCTAACTAGATGTAATCATCCTGATATATGTATGTACATAGTCAGACTGGTTGTGTCCCTATGGCTTATTCACGGCTCTCATACTACGACTACCTGACTAGTCATATTTAGTCATACTCAGCCTACAACTTACTATCGCCTTTCACTTTGGTCTTGGCACGGCCATCCGAGTCCCAGTCTGAGTCAACCGGCCCTCTTATCAAGCGCGGCACAGTGTTGCAGGAGGCAGTGTAATACTCGGTAATCATAACTTACGTGCGTGCCTGTCTGCCGGCCTGGAGCAGAAATATGGTTGTGGTTTAAAGCCTCATATCTTTTACACTGCCTCCGAGGCTTTTTCGCCAATCACAGTCAGACACACACACACCCACACACACCCACCCACACACAAACAGGCCCGCGCACATGCACACACGCACACGCACACACACACAATTACCTCAGGCTTTCCACATGCCATGCTTAAGTGTCTTTGTTTCACACATTCCAGGCCTAAACCAAATCAAAACACAGATGTTGAGTTGCAAATGTAATCCATGTTTTTAATATGGGAGAAAATAGAGACAGCCAGTGAGTGGGGTTGAACAGGGGCTCTGTTCTCTGTGGCTGTGCCAGGGGGCGCAGATCAGGGTTGTTGAGCCGACTGCGTCGGGTCAGCGTCGGTACGGAGCCCGCCGAACACCTCCTCCAGCAGAACGGAGAGGTGGACGTTCCTCACCACCGGGCCCTCGGCCTCCCCTCTCCAGTTGGGATCAAACTGTGACACAAGAGCACACCGCTCACTTTGATGGCGCCCACCGTCACACTCCGACCTCGCTCTGCTGGAACTTGGAACAGCATTGACCATCAAACGTCATACAAGGTGGGGTCATTTGTCCCCAGAGAAGGGTTCAACATTTTCAGACAAAACTCGGAAGAAGACATGATGTCACAGGTCAAGGTAAGGTTGGTATAGGAACACAGAGAGCAGTCTACAGAGGCAGCTAACGGCAGTGTGTGTCGACAGGCAGGCAGGGGTGAAGGGCATTCAGGCAGCGGCAGGGTCAGCCTGAAAGCAGTGCGGCAAACCGACAAAGGTCCTGTGATGTCCGGGGACAAGGTCACATGACGCTCCCTTTATTCCGCCTCGGGCCCTCCGTGGAGCTTTTGAAGGAAAGCCGAATAATCCACCCGGGACAGCGTGACTAGTTGGGATTTCGGATCCCGCAAGGAAGAGAGGAGCTGGAAGCAGTGGCAGAACACTGTTAGACAAGCCAAAGAGGTAGAGAGAAGCAAAGCACACACACACGTTCACCCTGGACTCGCTCACACCCTCAGAGTGAACCGTGTGTCGGAAAAACACCCAGGAAACACTTCCTCCCTGTCACACACACCCCCCCACCCCACCCAACCTTCATCCCGTGGTGTTCCCCACCCAGATGGACCTGCTTAGCTTCCTGTGTAGCGGCACGCTGAGCTACAGCTACACCGATCGGAGGGGCTCCCTCCTCCCCCTTACACCCTCTTTCTTTCTTGCCCTTCTCTTCCGACTCACTCGTTCCTTCGTTCCCCCTGCCTCGGTTAGGATGCCTACGCCTTCCCATAAGAGCTGGACCCGTTGGGCCGTGGGAACGGCGTCGCCATGGCAGGCTAACTGTGAGATGAGGCCTGCTCTTCCCTCAGTCCTTCCCTCTGTGCACCTCCCTCCACTTTCATCCCTCTCTCTCCCTCTCTCTCTCTCTCTCTCTCTCTCCCTCTCTCCTTCCCTCTCTCTCTCTCTCTCCTCACCTTGACAGTATGGTCGGGCGCGACAGGGGGCGCGGGGTTCTCTCTCCAGTTCAACCCGGCCAGGAAGGCGTGGTAGTCCACCTCCTCCTCCTCCGTGGCGAACCTGCACGGCGGGAAGACAAGGCACACGCACGCGTCACGCACATCGCACATCGCTGGGGGAACAACACGCGACAGAATCGCTGCGAGCGTGTGTGGGGGCTGGGGGCTGGGGGCTGGGGCAGCCTCTTACTTGTTAAGCAGGGCCCTGAGCAGGTCCTCGGCCATGGGGAGATGGAAGCCCTTGCAGATCCGCTGGGCGTCCTTGGTGGACAGCCGACCCGTCCTGGAGACACACACACATGGGGGGGTGGGGGGGAGCAGAGCGACAAGGGGGGGCCAATGTTATGGGTGGAGAACACCGGAGCAGATGACACACATAGCAGGGCGAGTACAGAGGAGGTATGAGCGAATACAAAGAGCTCAGTTGTTTTTGGCACAGGGGGGCCCTGGTCATCTTATCTCTGTCGGGGTGATAGAGAGGGGCGAGCTGGGACCCAAAAAGAAATATGTGAACCTAAGTGAGGGTGTCCACTCAGCCATACAAGCAGGCCATGCACGTTGACCCCCCTGGCATGGAGGTGCATTCTCATCCCTGGTCTAGCCTGCTGCTGGCCTGTGTGTGTGTGTGTGCGTGTGTGTAAGAAGTTGGATATCATCTGGTTTGAATGCTCCACTTTCACAGTGCTGGAACTAATCGCTGCTCTGAGATATGGGGCCACGGGCAGCAGGATTGATGGCTTGATGTGACGCTGTCTGCCTGTGTGTGGCGCATAGGCATGAGTGTGTGTGTGTGTGTGTGTGTGTGTGTGTGTGTGTGTGTGTGTGTGTGTGGAAATTGTGTAAGTGTGTGTGACTGGAATAATATCTCTATTCCGTCTGTGTCGATGCTTGTTTGGTGTGTGTGTGTGTGTGTGTGTTTCTCCCCTTACCTGAATTGGTCCTCGTGTACAAAGGTTCTGGTCAACTCGGTGAAGCGCTCAAACTGTTTCCTCCGGAGTTGGTCCTGACCGGCCTGCAGCAGACCCCCGTCGTCCACCTCCGGCTGCTCCCGCTCCGAGAAGCACCGGCCCAGCATCATCACCTCGTGCTCCGACAGGCCGCACTCCAGACCCACCAGCAGACCCCTGACACACACACGCACGCACACACGTGTAGACGCCTTACGTTACAACCCTAATCTAATAATACATCAGAGGCTTTGGGGTTTCAGGAGTCCCCGTTCCCATGACAGCATCACATTCCGGCAGTGTGCGCCCGCATTCCTCCGTGGGCGGAGCGGCTACCTGAAGGACTCGTAGGGGACGAGGCCCGCGTTGCCAGGGTCACTGAGGGACAGGAACTGTTTGAGCTCCCTCTGCTTGGCCTCGGAGACGGAGCGCAGCTTGCTGATGATGGCGCCCACGTTGGCCCTGGGGAACTGCAACCGTCACAACACGGAGAGAGGGAGAGAGAGAGAGAGAGAGAGAGAGAGAGAGAGAGAGAGCGCAAGAGAGAGAGTCAGGACTACGCCACGCAAAAAAAAAAAAAGTACAATAAAATATAATCAGAACCATTTTAAGTGGACAGGCCTTTTCAATTTAAGTTTCAATTGGCAGTCGGCGGGGTTCATGGCCAACCCAAAGCGGGAACATGCATGACAACCGGCCACTTGGCCGTGGAGCAGCCCTGCTGGGGAGCGGAGCCAAAATGATTCGAGGTCGTCTGCGCGGTCTAATTCTTCTAATACTACGAAAACACAACGCGTACCTAGAAAACACACACGGGGCACGCCCATGGCAGTCAGGCAGCAGGGGGAGCTGACAGACATCCAATGGAAATGGCCGAACAGAATGGACGGCCTACAGGTAACACGGAGCCCCCGTCCCCACCTCCTCGGCGTGCCGCTCCATGTAGTTGAAGGCGTACTCGTCGGCGTCCACCAGCAGGAAGTTGTGGCCGTTGATGTTGAGCCTGGCGCCCACAAACATGTCCTGGGGTGAGAAGTACTCGGACATCTCGCTCTTAAACAGCTCCTGGCCCGGCTTCTTCACCCTGTCCCTGTCCAGGAACTTTCCCCCCGGCACACCTGGACGAACGAGGGCAGGACAGGACAGGACAGGAAAGGAAAGAGAGAATAGAGAGAGAGAGAGAGAGAGAGAGAGAGAGAGAAAGAGAAACCAATGGTTAAGAGCTGGGACTGCAGAAGTGCTGCTATTACTCACAGTTGATGTCAACTTGGTTGCTGACTTGCTGGGTATTCCTTCTCATGGAAAAACAAGTTCAAAAATGGATTTCTTTAGATAAACAATCTCCACTAGGCCAGCGTTCCCCCTCCCCATGGTGTGCTCCCTGCTACCTGAGTTCCTCTGCGGGGGCTCGAACACGGTGATGCTGTCGTCGCTGAGGTGGATGGAGATGACAAAGACCCTCTCTCTGTTGATCGGGTTGCTGGACTCCATCTTTGCCATAAACCTCAGCACGTTGCTCTCCAGGCCTTGTCTGAACACGCACGCACGCACGCACGCACGCAAGCACACACACACACACACGGGAGTCAACACGACTGCGGCCCAAAAAAGATTTTTCTCTTGTTTACATAGTTGGATGACTGTGACCGTGTCCAATCCATTAAAGTGCTGTATGCTAATGCCCCAACCTGTCTTTCTCCATGAGTTTACGGACGTTTTTCTGCGGGGGCTTTGGCAGCAGGCCCTGGCAGGAGCACAGCGAGTCCTCCTCCGAGCCAATGCCGTTGTAGGGGGGCACCGGCCTAGGGGGCCTGGGGGCTGGGGCGGGCCTGTACTTCACCGGAGTAAAGTTCTCTGAGACAGACGCAGGCCCACGGGGTTAAAACGGTTAAGGAAGAAGAAAGAGAGAGAGAGAGATGAGACAGAAGTGGGGATCCGGGAAGGGGTAATTCATTCATGCCAGAGTGCAGCTTCAGACAGTAACCCCGATGACCCCTGACCCTGGGGGACTTAGATAGGGCCCTCCATCAGAGTTGGCTGTCACCGGGGGCTCCGCCTCCTTGGGCTGTGACTAATGCGACAAGCCCTGTAACCTGCCAGGCCCATAAAATCAGCGTGGGGGAGGCGGGATGGGAGGCAGGGTGGCAGGCATCCTGTCCAGGGTTGGGTTACTTCTCCTGGGGAGGGCCGTGGCTGGGCTGCACCCCCAGGGGGGCTACGCAGGGAAACCTGGGTCTGAGCACACTGGTATCTGGTGTCAGTCAGGGCGACTGATGGGCATGGAGCCCGCTGTGGGTCCAACCTGGAGAGCCATTCAAGAGGGGGCCTTTTGGAGGGAGTGTAGAGGCTAAGGAGCAGCATAGGGAAGCCTACTTCATCATGTCATCCCCACTCACAGATGAATGCATACGCAAACTGGCACATATCTTTAGAGCACAGCCTTACACCGGGGTTTCTGATTTCTTAGTGATCAGGGAGGTTACTTACATCCAGGGCTGACTCTTACTGACATCAAGTGGCCAAACACACGCAATGCAGGCCAAGGGAAACCGTGAGGTACAACTATCGATAGAACACGTTAAGTGTCCCCCAAACTGTGTGGAGCGATTGCAGGCGGGTGGTGACTTACGGATGCCGTATTTGGAGCGGTAGAACTCTTTGGTGAAGTTGTCACAGTCACAGATGAGCACTCGCCGGCCCCACACGTTCACCACTCCTCCCAAGGTCAGATCCATGTCCCTGTAGCAGTCCTCACAGACGGCCCCTGTCTGAGAGAGGGATCTGTTTCAAGGGGATGGCCTTTCGTAACGGTCTACATTAGGTCTACAAGCTCGTGCTGTGCCACAGACCCGCGGCCCCTACTTTGAGGCAGTCCAGTATGTAGCGTCCTCCATGGCCCATGGGCCCGAACACGTTGAGCAGCGTGCGGTCACAGATCTCTCCCGGCTGCCACTTGGACACCGGGGGGTTCTTCAGACAGCAGAGACAGAGGGGGGAAGAGAGAGAGAGAGCGAGAGAGAGAGAGGAGAGAGAGAGAGAGAGAGAGTGTGTGAGAGAGAAAGAGAGAGAGAGAGAGAGAGAGAGAGAGAGACAGACTGGTCAAATCAAATGCACATTAAATGCAATTTCACATGCACATACTCACTGGCACTTTGTATCAACAGCATGCTGCCCAACAAAACACGAGAGCTGGAAAATCAGTGTTAAGTCTTGGGGGACGGGCCTAATTCGTGTCTGGGGATGTGATTACTTCCCACTGGCTGGAGGACTTTGATCAACCTTTCAGAATGACATTTAGTAAAAGGCATTGGAACAAATGAGACGACAATCACTGAACCGGAACGAAAAATTAGGCGAAAAAGAACGACAAGAAAAAATGAAAAAAGAGAAACGAATGAGGCCTGGCTGTCTTTCAGGATGAATTAGACTCTGGACCAGTACCCGGAGGAGAAAGCCAAAGTGCTCTAGGGAGGCTAGACGCTCCAGCAGCCCTGTCAGACTGGATGAAGGCTCTGTGAAGGAGGGGAGGGAGGCAGGAGAGACAGGAGGAGTAGAGAGAGAAAAATCATCGGAGCAAAAAGAGAGGGCAACTCCACAAAGCAGACTTTTTAATATACTCCTTCAACCAACCGCTCCCCTCCTCTTCTACTCAGCCACCCATAGCCTTTTGTTTGTCTTTAGCTACTTATTCAGCTGGTCGGTCCAACTAGAGGTCAAACTTAACATCAGAGTGAGATCAGCAAGGTCAATATCCTCATGTAGTATTGTAGCTCAAGCCTTGTGGAATATATATTAATCAAGTGCTAGACCTCGCTTCATACCTTGGGTAACTTGCTGCGGTGCAGGAACTTGGGCGTAGAGTCGCGTCCCGAGTTTGGGAAGATGACCTCCCGGATCTCTATGGTGTCGTCCGCCAGGAAGTAGTGCAGGATGAGCTCCCGCGGGTCGCCAAACATGTTCTCAGTGTCGTCCCAGTAGCAGTAGAACCGCAGAACATTGCGATCATGGTCCAGGAACTGCTTCCGCGTGTCCTGCCTCTCGTACGGCCGCAGTGGCTTAATATTGTCCGCCATCTGGAGGATTGAATCAGCACACGTACACACACACGTTCCTTAGTAAAAAAACTAATTTCAAAACCATTATATATTTTTTGTCATGGTCAAACATCCTCAAAGACGATGAACATTTAGAAACTATGACTGAATAAATGAAAAACATTGAATGCTACCTATTTCTAGGTCACCAAACAAATACCCCTCTCTTCCAATTCATATCTCTTTCTCTGCCCACCTTTTGTCGGAGGTTGGTGTAGGGGTCTTCGGGAACGGTGGTGGGGGGATTGACGCGCACCCCAAGCTTTTTGAGGAAGTTCTTTGTGAATGGGTCACAGTCTGTGATCATGAAGGTCTTTGAGTACAGCACCATCTGTTGGTTGACGTTGAAATGATGAACATTGTAGAACTGGTCGTCATCAGGGAATGGCATTGGAACTCGATGGCGACGGATCAGAGTTCCTGTGTAATGGACCAATTCAGCGTTCGACATGAACAGCAAAAGTATGAAACCCCAACCAATTTGTTTTCTTTTGGCAAACAAATTAAAGGTTATCAGACTGTGTTCCAGAACTTACCTTGAGGTATGCCACTGTTCTTGATCTCTGGTTCCACCACCTGTATGGTATCGTCCTCCAGGTAAAAGTAGATTTTACACTTCCTGACTCTGTAATTTTCCTCTCGCTTCTGAGGTACTGCCTCTTTTAAGTGTGCATCAAAACAAAGTACCTGAGGAGGACATGTAAACTGATATTCAGATGTGTTTCTAATATTCCACCAAACTTGGCCAAATCATTACAACAATAAAAAAATCACGAGAAAAAAACACCCAAGACGTGCCAAGTGACGCACCTGTTTATCAAAGGCAACCCATGATGGAGTATTACCACCCTCCCCTTTGGGGAAGATAGAGTACTTTGGCTTAGCCTTTTGGCCTAACAGTAGTTCTCCTCCAATGCCTGGCTTCTCAGACCCTACCATCATAGAGACTCCATTTGAGTAGTCAAAATGCTGAGACTTGTGAAATTTCTCTTTCCACAACTGAATTTCATTAGGGAAATAAACAAAAGGCATAGTTATCATTTTTATTAACATTTATTTGCAGTTGACAGCTATCTAGCTAGCCTAATGCTAGTTATACTATTTTAGTTATAACATTAGCAGTACAGTACATTATAAAACTCATATTATTGGTTTTGTTGCAGTTTATTTAGGATGCACATTCCATACCCCTAAAGTTTGGAAATCCTTTTGATAGGAAAAAGGTAGTCACAGTAGCTAATTATTATTATAGAATGTGCAGCTTAACCAGGTGCCATACCCGTGGCATTCACGACAGCAAATTACATAGCCAACTACAAATAGTCTAGTAGTACCAGGCTAGCACTTGACCTACTTACTTAGTCAACTAGCTAGTGCTAAGATGGCCACAGCATGACTGCAGTCCTTTAGTTTAAAACATATGCGTGTAATGTTTAAAAACATTAGACAACTTACATTTTTATTTCCAGATGGAATGGGCAGCGCCATCGTGGCAATTTATATCGCTCAGAAGCGGTATTTTCCTACAACCAACAAACTATCCTGCAGTTAATTTGACGTTTCCATGGAGGATGCCTTGTTTGGGTAGGTTGCCAAGCAACAACAACTAATATCCCAGAACACAACAGTTTGTGAACATTATTTACGTCCCATGTTTATTCTTTCAATGATTGGTCAGGAAGAAACAAATGTATTTGTTGGAAGGTGCGAGATTCTGTGCTATTCCAAGCTAGATTTTTTTAAGGAAAATAAATTACTCACAAGGACTTATATTTATTGAACAATTACCTATACTATAGCAGCAGTACATCACGCATTGGCCTACCATGGTCTGCACTAAAATCATTTTGCAAAAATAAAAATATTTCTTACAGCGTTTCTTACATACTTTATATTTTACTTGTGTGGAGAGGACTCTCTTGTCTGATAAACACTATACATTTGTGAGTGGTGAATAAGTGTTTTCCAGCATTATAACAGCCATTTACATTGTGTTTGAGGAATAAGTGCATACCATCTCCAAAAAGCCAGATGAGGTTCAATTGGCTATTTAAAACATTTTAAATAACCAAACTATAACATAAATGCAAACACTACATATTTTGCAGGGAGACAGGCTCAATTAAGTTACAGTAACAGTACAGCACTTAGGAAATATGCTATTTCTAACAGACCAGACCAAGCTAATGCTGTTTTTAGGATTGTCCATACCAACATCGCTGGCTTTCAAGTACAATTGAATGCCAATATGGACAATTTAGAGCAAATATCACATCATTGGCAAAGAACATAGTAGTCGCATATGCACTTTTCATTATGTTTAGTAACACATTACTGTGCAAACCCTGCTCACTTAAAGAAAGCACTTAATTCCCATGAAGGTTTGGTTCATCATTTCAATTACGGAATACGTCCTTATGATTTTATTTTCTATGATGCAAGGCCAAGCAAAAAGCCTCCGATGAATCCACTTGTAACAACAATATTTTTCTTCACAAACTCTGTGGACTGCAAAAAACAAAAAACAAAAGGAACATCATATATTATACTGTATAAATAAATACAATAAATACTGTAGGCTACAACCAATGTCAACAAAATACAATTATAAAAGGTACTGCCATTGTTACCATTTTGCATACCAACCTCTTCAATAAATGTGTTAAACTGTGGAGCCGCTTTGTTGGCTTTCTTTTTCAGCTGCTTTTTGGCTTTGTTGACATCTTTTTCAACTCTCTTCCAGTCAACCTGCACATATCCGCTATTGTTGGCAATCTAAAGAAATGAGTAAGAGACATCTGTTTTCAAACATTATAGTTTACTCAAAATATTAATATAATAATTTCCATTGAGTACATTCAGATGTGTTGCTACTAGCTAGCAGTACAAGCTTACCTGTAACAACAGAAATCCACCTCCCACAGAAGTGGCAGCAATCTTTCCCACCTTCTGGAAAAGGTAACCTGCACACCTGAGAGGCATTTTTCTTAAAACCTTATTTCAATTGACAATACTACAAAACAACATTTAGACACATGCTTAATGCATAGTTGTTGGCTAACTTTACCATCCACTGACTCCACCAATGGCTATCTGCGTAGCTACAGAATATTTCTCTGCCATGGGCCCAGAGTTATTTCCAAACAAGCGGCTCCACCATTGTTGACGTCTAGCATATTCTGTAATGTCCACTACTTCGTAGATTTCCTCCCCATCCTCTGAAACGAAAAAGGAAAAGGCTTTCGCTTTTAAAAAGTTAGATAAAATACTGCAACACAAACAACATTTAACACAAGCTGGTTAATTTGGAGTGTGGACTGACATTGGTGATTAAAACGTCTAGCAATTAAATTAGGCTACATAGGGCAAGACTAGTTAATAAGTTGAATGGCACTTTCACCAAACTCAACGATATGTCATTGCTACATCAACACTTTCTGGCTAACGACAGAACAGGCTAAAACGGACAAAGTGAAAAATCGGACAAACAAAGGCACTTACGACTACGCATTTGTAAATATGAATAAAACTTGTCGTAATTATTATTATATAAGATTGTGACAAACGGAGGTCAAGATTGTGGACATGTTAGGCTATTTACCTTCATCGCGGCTCGCCATTTTGAAATTGGGCATGGTTACAGTTGTCCACATCACATCACGTTATGTGGCGTCATTTGCATACAAAAACAAAACAAGAAAACTAAATGAATACTATTTAATCTATATAACATTTTTGCAATTCATTATAATATCGAAATAATCAAATAATTAGGTTGTATAACCTATATTTTATTTACCTTTTAAATGTTTTAATCGTACATATGAGCTTTTGAGAAAATTCGAGTCATATCTCACGAAGCATTGATGACAAATAGTAACCAATTCAGGGGTCTAATATTTCAATTTGGCGTGCTTGCTTATATCTGCAGACCCTGATGTAAAAATCCATTCAGTGTAACCTTTGTTATTTTTGGCTTAATTCAGCAAATTACTGTGGAATAATTACAATACAAGATCACAATTTGTCAGCCTACTAAACTACGTTTTACTTGTATTTAATTTATTGTTGTGATTAGATCCTTTCATTTGTCCTATCATTAATTTCTTTGCAGGCATGTGGGACAGTTGGCCATCAATTCCTGAAGATATGGCAGTGACAACAGATTTACAGCTAAGGCAATCTAAAGGCAGCAGGACTTCTGGCATTCCAGTCAAACTGGAAAGTGACCCCTAGTCTGTGTCTTTGAACACAATTTTCTTCTGAATCATCACTCTGAAAAAAAAAAACTCACTTAAAAGATAAAAATCATAGGAAAAGCCATAGGCTACTATTACGTTACTCGTGCCAAAACATAAAAAAATGTGAGTTTAAAAATAATACTAAATATGGATGACGTTTATAGACCTACACGTGACACATTTTATAAAATAGAGGGATGGGGATGAGGAAAATAAAAGCCGTTCACTCGAAGATATCGTCAATAGGATTGGTGATTTTGTTATCTTTATTTCCAAGAGTGCATGAACTGCCTCCCCCCATCCGACAGTCTGACTCTTTATCATCCTTCAAGTCTTAACTAAAAACTGATTTATTCAAATTGGCCTACTCACTGTAATTGCTCCCTTGTACTGTGCCAAGTTGTCTCCCCTTGTTTATCAGTGTTTCAGTAATGTGCCATTGTGATTTTCATTGTTGTTTCCTACCTTATACCTTTTTTGTATTGTTACTATGTCGCTAAATTACCTTTACTTTATATTTCATTTTCATTTCTATTGTATATTGTAATTGTAATATTTACTGTAAGGTGACCTTGAGTGTCTTGAAAGACGCCCTCAAATTAAATTTAATATTATTATTATTATATTTATTATTATTATTATTATTATTATTATTATTATTATTATTATTATTATTATGTTTAACGAATAAAAAAACAACCCTAAAACAGTAAAATACAACGAAATATCACAATGTGTGCTACAGACTAAAATATGAATTGCCCAAAAAAATGATGAGATATACTTTATTCGTTTGTTACCCAGTTATATTTGTATTTGCGCAAAAGAGGTCTGTCTGTTTTCGTACATGTGAGATACCACTAGCACACACGCCAACACTCACACGCACACAAGTCCGGTCACGTGCTTACACACGGCATCACTCATTGGTCGCAGAAAGTAGAGGGCGTTCCGACGGTGGCGGCGTGCGTTCGCCTGTGTGATTACAACAACTTTGAGCCGATGGATGAGGGAAGTTTACGGTATTATCAAATAACGCCCTACGGTTTAACCCAACTTCATGCATTATTTGACATTGGAATACACGTAGTATTTTCGTGTACAATGACGTGTGAGGAGGACAATTTCAAGGGATAATTTCCTAGAGGATTTGGAAACATTTACGCTAAGCTACGGTATTAGTCCTGGATAAGGTTAATTCGTTTCGTTTTTAGTTCATTTTTGGTGGAGTTGGACCCCAGCTCCCCGTTTCCTTTCCATGAAATCGTGTGGAGTGTCACTCGCTGCCGCTGCTTCTGCTGCTGTTCGGAGTCTCGGCACTGCTGGTGATGAGGAAAAGAAAATGGCGTCGGGAAAAGCGAATGAAATTGAAGAGGACTTTCCAAAGCTAACAGCGCAAGAGAGAGATAATTTGGTGCAAATTGATAGGTGAGATATACCAATTTGTGTATATTATGCAATTTTTTGTTCTCTGGGTGTTTATTACACAGTTACCCAAAACAACGCAAATGTCCCTAAGTAATACGGAACCGCCTGTGTTGTCCTCTACTTGCAGTTCACTGTTTGGATTTCAGAGGCTTCATGAAGATGGCGCCAGAACGAAGGCCTTGTTGTTAAAGGTATGTCACAGATAAGACCAGAGTATTTCCTTTATGTTAACACCGCCTATTTGTGTGACAATCCTGTGTCAACTCTCTGGACCACCTTCAATTCTTAGTCAAACACACATCACGTGCATTTCACGTTTCAAGTAACTATATTCATCCAAAATTATAGATTACGTGACAGTTTGTATCTACATATAATAGTATTACCACACCATTGTACTTATTATTTGTAGTGAATTAATTACATTACCAGTGCCCGAACCACCCCATATAGGTGTCATCCGGTTTAGTTTAAGCAACTCAATCTCACCAGCTTCATATATTTCAGCAATTTAAGCCAGGCAACTAGGAATGCAGTATTGTTCTGCCCAGACCGAACATTAACCAGTTCATGTGGTTCAATATTTAAGGTTGTGGTACTAAAATGATGGCTAAATATACAATGTATCCATGTATGGCATGCACTGGCTACAATTTCTATGCATTCAATGGGTAGCAAGTGGCTATTGTTGCTGACTGAAGCCTGCATACATAAGAAATAGCTGTTTATTTTAAGATCGGCTATTGCAAATTAATTTGGTTTCTTCCAAAAAAAGCCTAATTATATTGTTTGTCAATATAGATCACGTAGTTTATACGGTAGCCTACTAACTCGTAGTGAGAATACAACTTTTGTTAGCAGGCTTTAGAACGGGTCGACGTTTTTTCCCCCCACAGTTTCACTGAACAGTTTTTTCCATTCTATATTGATCTATCAATTCTGCCGGCGCTGTCCCATCCTAAGAGCGACAATACAAGTGCTTTGGGAGTTTGAGGGCTGTTTGTGGACCTCTGTTGTTACTTTAAACTATTACAGCTTGCTGCAGTTGTTTTTGTAAATTAATTGTCGTTATATCATACCGGATTTGCTCCAGGGGACGTACCTTACACACAGATATATTAACCATATGTTAGTACAATTATTAACTCTAGCTGGTTAGCTATAATGGCTGCTCGGCTCGGCCTAGTAAGATGGCGGGGCTGGGGAGATAGAAATGGCTAGCCACTTAGCTAGCTAGCAAACGCTGGCATGTTGAACAAGCGTTATGCACCACTTTCCTAACAACCCTTGAGCCAAAATGAAAATGTAGCCACAGTAATTGGCTTGTAAGTGCGTATGCACGCACATCCGAAATATTCGATTAACAAATGCAACAACATGCGTGCGTTGCGGTGCAGCCTGGGTCGGATGCTTGTGTTAACTACGCAACCTTCTTTAGCCTAAAACCAGCGTATGTCAACAACATGTGGTTATCCTTTTTTGTGGTGTAATTACAGCACTGTGCAATTTCACAATGTAATATTGTCTCAATTATCGAATTGTTCTTGTATCTTCTGTATGCTTTATACTTTATGTACGTCGAATGTCCAAACCCATTCAAACTTTTCATGGAGGATGATTACGTTGTTTGTTTCACCAAATGGAATAATTGTTGGTTTCTTGAAATGGTAGAAGCGTTAGTTCACCTATTGCATAGCATGTGTGTTATTGCAACTTAATTATACATCGGTTTACTATTGACCTGCAAGGATGCACAGCGGCATGGAAACTGAGCAACTGACCGAAGTGCCCAAAACGTGACTTAAATAGTATAAAGTCTTCATATCTGGAGGTAGTATATGACATGGGTTTAGCAGCAACACTGTATGAACCAAAATGAGATGGCAGTGGAAAGCTTATACTACTCCAAGGTACTATTAGAAGCATTTTCAAGACAAACTGTTTGGTTGATGTTGTGTTGATTAGGTACTAAATGTAATTGTACCTTTTGCCAAATGTATCCTACACTTGTGTTTCATGCACAGGCAAAATTTTGACTGAGTAGTACATGATGTAAAGATCTTTAGACTCCACATTTGTTGTGCACGAGAGGGGAATGATTTTTGTACATGACGATGCCGATTTAGTGTGCAATTAACATGTACCCAGATGGCAACTATCCTGAGTTTGGGCTAAAGAGCTGATATGTGTAGCCTATCAACTCTTGACTGCCTGTTCCATCGTTTGTTTGCTTGGGATTGACCACAATGCAGGAAACTGCTTTGCGGCCATCCGCTCACTTTGTGTGACGTCCTCGGTCCTCGGTCCCATAGGATTACCTTTGATAATACCTAATTTAGTTATTTTGTTTTCACCCTGTTACTTAGCCTATTTCAAGAGCATAAGACGTTTTTCTGTGTTGGGTGGTTTGTCTCGATATCCCAAAATGTCTAGTTTGACCCGTTTAGTTGTCCTTTACTTCCATGGTCACCGTTCACAACCAAAAAGGCGTTCCGAGGGTGTAACACAGCTCCTTCCTACTCTCTATTCCTCTCCCCAGGCTGTTAGCTGCTACGATTCTCTCATCCTGAAAGCGGAAGGCAAAGTGGAGCCCGAAATGTTCTGTCAGCTGGGTCACTTTAACCTTTTACTGGAGGACTTTCCAAAAGGTGAGTTACTACAAGGATATACACACACTCTTCTGGGTTTTTCATCGTTAAAATGTATTGTTTGATAGATATAGAAGTTAGGCACCATTTGGGGTCTCTCTGAAGTATGTAAATGTCCTCTCTCTAAAATGTATTGATACATGTTCTTGATCTATGCATTCTCATGATTCCTGTGTTTCTGTCGGTGGGTCGGGTCAGGGTGGGGGTTGCTGTGGACAGGGCTTAGTGGAGGCTATATTTTGTGAGCGTGCATACAGGCATTAGCCTATTCTTCAAAAATATAATCAAACGTATATGGTAGTGTCTGCATTTTGGTACAGTGACCAAATAAAAAAGCCCAAACTCCCTTGCTAAGTCATGCTAATGTATTGTCCTCCGCTGCTAATGAATAGAAGCGTTGTTTTGCGACTTTCTCGTGCCAGTGCCCCGTTGACAGTGCAAATTAGCGCTATGGTGTGTTTTGTTAGTTTTGCATCACAGAAGATTGAAGCATGTGCAGCTCTTGCAGAAAGGAACATGAACAGACCTCTGCTCTACTGGGTTACAAATCAAAAATATTTTTGGGGACAAACAGCAGTGCTTGTAAGAGCTTTTAGGCAGAAACAGAAACTTTAAAATGAAAACATTTTTGATGAGATTGCATTTGTACTGATATGTTTACTTGCCAATTTTTGGCCTTCGGTGTGGCACCAATCATTTTGAAACGCTGCGTACTGTTGCCTATGCTATGACGATGAACATGATTATTTTTATTTTTTAATAACTGTTCTCACTTTCTCCCCCCTTCCATCTCTGCCTTTTCTTCTTCAGCATTATCTGCATACCAGAGGTACTACAGTTTACAGTCGGACTACTGGAAGGTGGGTGTGGTCTTCTCTGAACACAGCGCTTCTCGTGTTTTACATGGGTTATCTCTTCCAATGGCAAAATCGTTTGGTCCCTTTGTCACACCTTTCATTATGCGCCCCATGTCTGTCTTTTGTAATCTGTTTGCGTGCATGTCAGCGCTGGTTGCACAGTGGTTGTAGTGCTTCGGCAGCATGGATTTCAATGAGCCTGTATTAAGTCATACAAGGTCCTGAATGAAAAGCTTAAGATGAGCCTGTAAGCATGTGAGGATGATGACATGTAGCCCCTGTTAAGTGTCTGATAGTCAACTGTGACGTGACCCAGCCCGTCCTCTTGCTGATTGATGCCCCTGGTGTGGGTGGGTTAGGTGCTTTGGGGGGTGTCTATCTGAGCTTGTGGCAGGGCCTAGTTGGACTTTAGGAAGATGGGGGGGGAGGGGGGGTGGTTGGGACAGTGACTGTGTTTGACAGCTATGTGTTCCCCAAGTTCCCAAGCTCCAGAGTGAAACAAGGGTTGAAAGTTGTCTCCTGAGACAGGCTATATGTGGAGTGGTGGTGGTGAGGTGCTGAGTGTGTGTGTGCGCGCACGCTTCACCCCACTGTTACCTACCGACTTTGTTTACCGTACAGCCAGACCACATATCAAAACCTTTCCTTTTAAATGAACATGACAGTAGTCAAGTCCCTATTGTTACATCTCTTTCGAAATGACTGCATTATGTTTCACTCATCATTCAGCTTTGAGTGTACCTGGCAAAATCCACAACAGGAAAGGAATAGGAACATGTTTTGTTCCATGTGGTTAACCAGAGATTTTTCCATTTTGCATTACCTAAATTATAGAGGTATATCAATTGTCATGTAAACTTAGCAAAACATCAAATGGGCTTATTCCGAAGCGATAATGTAAACATGCTTGCAACGCGTAGGGTAAATGACCATAACTGCATCATTAATGGATGTTTCGCCAGTCCATGATTATGTTGTTTCCACTGAAAACGTATTTACTCCATGCCTGCTTCAGGTAAAACGGTACAGTACAAACCGCTTGTAGTGAATGCAGTTGTAGTGATCGCCTGTTTCAACTGATTCAAAATACTTTTTTTTTTATAAATATAATTTGTAAAACCAAGGACAAAAGTCTCATAAACAACAAAACTAAACCATTGATCATGGAAGGTTCAAGCTGCTGGTTGCTTGTTCTGCACTACAACTGTAAGCCCAAAGCAAATCGCTTGTTTCCTATAATCAAAAACGTATTGGACTATTGGCCTACCATCTGTAATAAACACGAAACATGATACCTTTTCTAAGCTGTTCTTGAACGTCATACCCCTGCTAAATATGTTACGATAATCTGGGTTATTAAGTGGTCTGATAGTGAGTAAGAATGTGCTTTTGGTTGGACTAGCCTGCCTCTGTGGTTTTCGGTTGTGACTCAAATGTTTACTACGGTAATTGATGTGAAACTGAGATAGGTTTACTTGAGATTTAACTCTAATGCAAGCAAGGCTGGAACATGATAATTTCGAGAGAGGATAGATTGATATCTTTTCAATTAGCACACATTTATATCTGTCACAACTTGGTCAAAATAAAGTAGCCTACTTAAACTATGCAAGTTCAATTGTTGTTCACAGATTAGTGCTATATTGGTCCTTATTCTTCAATGCAATTTCTACGGGCTTCGCACAAACGGAAAATAAGCTGAGTTAGACTAATTGAAAAATGTATTTAATAAAATTGCTAGTGGACCTTTGTCCAGTCTTAGCAAACTTTTAAGTCTGCATCTCCTACCTGTTGACTTGATGCATCATGTGCCAACTTTATTGCGTAAACTCCAATTTAATTGCAATCTCGATTGCTTATACCCACCCACACACACACTTTCTGTTGTGATTGTAATGATGCTAATGCGGCTTCTCTGTCGATTGTCTAAGTATACTGTTCTCCCCTTTCTGCTGATGTCTATATCAGCCATGTAGCCCTATGGTTTAGTTGAGTACTGCAGTTGGTTAACTAATAACTGAATTTCCCCCTTTTCTACTTTCAGAATGCTGCCTTTTTATATGGCCTTGGCATGGTTTACTTCCATTACAACGCATTTCAGTGGTAAGTGCCCTTTCTTAGGAATATCTCCCATTGTGTGCAATGTATTTCTTTTTATGTTCATTGGAAAATGGCATGGCGTGTAAAGTAGTTACCACTTCAGTCATTGTTATTTTGTGTTGCTGCCTAACCCCCCTTCCCCCCTCATGTCATCTCCACGTGTTTGATGGGACTATTTCATCTGTTGTTCCAGAAGACAACTTGGGGAATCTAAGCTTCATATCCATTTTGACTGCATACACTAGACGATATTAGCTAAACTAACTCAAATTAGTTTGGGCAGGGAAGGCTAGGATGCACATTCTATCTTCTTCAGAGTTTCTGCTGTCGAAGTGTTCGAGAGCTAGTGGGGTTTATTTAAAAGCCATCGCTTACAGTAAGACCCTCATTGTACATTTGGATAGGGCTCGTTGACTGTGTTTTGTTTTCTCTAGAGCCCGTCCGATTTATCGATTTTATCTGATCACCATATTTGAGGCGTCATTGCAACAACAAAAAAAAGGTTTTGTTTATTTATTAAGAGTTTTGTTTACTCCCTAATATCGACATTGGCCCCAAAAATCCATTATCGGTCGGCTCTTGTTCTCTTTTTCACAAACGCACGCACACACTCCCACACACACACACACTGTATTTGGGCCAGCGAGGCTGTGTCCTTGTGTGAACCGGTCTCTGTTAAATGAAGGTTTGATGGTGGTCTTAGGGAAAACACTCATACCCTGCTGTGTGTTGTACACTTCTCATTTGACTGTTTAATGTTGCAGCTGTTTCTCCCCAGTCTTAGTACAAGGCCATGTCCTAAACGCCTGGTAGCCTAAGAATCGAACGAAAATATGCTGTATTTGTAAATCATAACTGTGCCTCGTTACCACAGTCAGTAATGCCACGATCGTCGTAGCAGCCCGAGGATTGTGTGGAAGATGAGGTGGTAAGCTGACGGAGGACGCAAAATGTCCCACCCGTGGCCAACATGAATACTGGCCTACTTGTTTTGTCAGCATTGTACAGAGGTCGTCTGTGGTGTATATCTGTTAACGCTGACCACTGTAGGTCCCCTCTCTCCCTGTCTAGGCCAGTGCAGCCCTCCTCGTCAGAGGCCCAGGCAGGACAGAGAAGGTAGGCCCACTACATTGGTTTAGCTTCTATGGGGAATAATGCTTCTAGAATGGGGGGGGGGGGTGCCTTTTTTAAGCTGATTAGAAGCCATCTTTGATTTAGATGCTTGTATCCCCCTGTTTAGTTCTAGTTGTGTCATGTTGCTGTTTGATTGTTGTAGCTCCATGTAGAGTGTTGCTTGGTACCATGCCACTGTACTCTGTGTTTTCAAAATCCCTGTTAATGTATAGGACGCAATGGCTTCCAACTTGTGTGTTTCCTGTAACATGGGTCCATTCTGCTGGCTGTGGTCACTTTTAGAATTTTCCTGGGCTTAAGTGATTTGGATATGTGGGAAACTGAATGTAATGGTGCTGTTATCACAAGCCGAATCAGGGAATGCAGGCATAAAAACAAAATTCAGGCGTCACCACAGAAAGCGACTGAAAGAGAGATTAAGGAAAGTGTTTTAAAGTTCTCCAAATTATGAGACATTATTTGTGTACATTTCTGATAATATGCTAAGAAATGTGTTCACTGGGTGTAACAGTCTTTAAAATAGTGCTTTTCAAATCACAGTCTTAATCCAGCCACGCTCCTGTCCTTTCTATTTGTTCAGATCAGTGTTTTGGGTTGTGACATTATAGCTGCTATCGAGAGTTGTGCCAGACAGTGGAGATTGGTTAGCCTACGCTCAGCCCATCTTCTGCTCTGTCCTTCAGCATGGCCTGCCTAACGATGTGTTCATTCAGCTGAACCAGTCCCCACTGTTTCCCTTCCCACTGCCTCACTCTTTCTTTCCACGCCACCTCCCTTGATCTTGACGGCCGCCAGCTTGCAAAGTGTGTGTGTGTGTGTGTGTTGGAGGGGAGGGAATGGAATCGGGTCAACTGAGTTTCTCTAAGCCACGTTGCGTCACCAGCAGCCCTAGTGCTTAGAGAACGCTGAGCTGTCAGATTGTAGAGGGTTCCTCGATAAGGCTGGAGATATGTCTGGTGAGAGAGCTGCTGCCCGCTCACTGCCTCCTTTTCCCCTGTACGGCACTAAGGCTGAACCCAGACCAGCACAGCCATCCTCGGCACCGCAGTCGAGCTAGACGTCAGGCTACAGTGTGTGGATTCCAGTCCACTGTTAAAGGGACACGGTGCACTCTGAATGTGTAGGCATTAAAGTCCGTCTGTCTGTGCCGGTGTGCAAACTGTGGTCTCATACATTGGCCAGCCTATGGAGAGTGGAGGGTGAATACTCTCCCGTTTATCTGCTGGCCAGAGCCCCGTGCACACTGTCACCGCCAATCTAGTTGAGAGGGTTGGAGCCGCACTGTGTGAGCATTCTGGAGCACAAGTGAGGGAGGGAGGGGAGCGCAGAAGATGAACAAACGGGGAGGAGAATGGGAGGGACAATGAGTGGGTTGAAAGAGGTGGGGGGGAGGGCATCGAGTTCAGGGCGCTTTGCTTCACAGCAGCACATCCTCTCTTTCTCTCTGTTTGTGTGTGTGTGCGTGTGCGTGTGCGTGCTTATCTGACAGCATTCCCCAGTCAGCGGTGAGCTCACCAGCCTAACGGCCTCCCTCTCTCACGCTGAGGGCAAAGCTCTGTGTTGACATTTGATAGTTGTTGTGGTCAGAATCACACTGTGGTTGTTGGTGTGTAGGTTTATGTACAAGGTTAACTTTGTGTGTGTGTGTGTCTGTGACTCCTGGTGGTATGAGTTCCTCTGCCAAATGCAGTTTCTTCTCTGTCCCCCCCACCCCACCCCTTTCCTTATGCTGCACCATAAAGTTGATGTCCCATTGCCTGGTTCTGTAGCCTGTGCTTAACATTGTGCTCCTCTCCATCAGGGCGATCAAGGCGTTTCAGGAGGTGCTCTACATCGACCCCAGCTTCTCCAGGGCTAACGAGATCCATCTCCGGCTGGGCCTCATGTTCAAAGTCAACACAGACTATGAGTCGAGCTTAAAGGTACGTGTGGCGACATGAGCGTGCCCCTCTGGCCCTAGTAGGCCTGTCCCAAACACTGGTGCATAGCCTACTTTCAGATGCTACCTTTATTTCCAAAATACTTGATTATCTCCTGCATGGCTGGGTCAGACCAAAGGAGAACTTTTCCCAATTGGGGCCTCCAGTTGCCATGACCTGGTATCCATATCACCCCCCCCCCCACCCCCCCAGTGATTTCTCTGAGCAGTTAGGAGTGTCCTGTGTCCGGGAAAGAGCCCAGACTGTAACAGTGATCTGTCTAACTGTTTGAGGCCTATAGTTTGGCCGTCGTGCATTGTCGTCTGTATCGGGGCAGACACACCGACTACCTGATCTGGGGCTCACTGGAAGAGGGCCTCTCCGAGTCATTCACGGCTGTCTTTGGGCTGCCGGGAGGGAGAATTACTGCTCTGTCTCAGGGGCAGCGTCAGATCCAGGACCCGTCTCGCTACAGTCGTATCCGACATGTTCTGACGCCATAGATTTGACTATCGAAGCAAGATGCAAACGGAGGTGATGTTTGACCTCGCTTTACATATATGGTTGTAACTATGGATTTGCATGCAGTCTATTTGCATATGATAGTGGCTTAAAGTTTTTTGTTTAAAGTCGTGCGATTAGGACGTTCTAAGGCTGTGCATTAGATGTTAACGCGGGTCGTACATGAAGTGCATCGCTTTCGTATTGTTGATGCTCGCGTGTATTTGCAGGGACGCGTGTGTGTGTGTGTGTGTGTGTGTGTGTGTGTGTGTGTGTGTGTGTGTGTGTGTGTGTGTGTGTGTGTGTGTGTGTGTGTGTGTGTGTGTG
>JAVQIZ010241069.1:0-12500 GCA_036023535.2 Galaxias brevipinnis | reverse complement strand
CACATCAAAACGCACACTCTTCACCCACCCTGGTCCAAGCCCCTCCATGTCTTCTTCCTCCCCAGGTCTTCATCACCAACTCGTGTAACGTGTTCCTGCTGGAGCCGGCCAATGACCTGAAAGACCTGCTGGAGGAACACGTGGACATGTGCAAGCGTGTCCTCAACATCTACCGCAGCTTGGTCATGCACGAGACTATGGACCAGAAAACATGGTACAATACCGACATGCCAGGATTCTCCCCTATGTTAACAACATTCCAACCTCTTTGTAAATGTGCTCTGACACCTCAAGACAGTATGGAGTACATTGCGTGCATGTGTGTGTGTGTGTGTGTGTGTGCGTGTGTGTGTGCAGGGAGCAGATCCTGCTGGTGCTCCTCAGGGTGACAGAGTGTGTGATGAAGAGGCCCCCCTCCATCATGCCCCTGGGAAAGAAGAGCATGACGCTGTCTGGCCGACTGGCTGGGCCAGTGTTCCAGGTGCCTTGGCGACACTAACACTTAAACCAGACCCCTTACAATCTCAGTGTGTCTACCATCCCGTCAGACATACTGAGTTTGTAGAGTATCCACTACCACTAACGGGCTCATTTTCAGTGTGTTTCCTTACATGGTAAGGCCGTAATGAGAGTTGTAACCTCCCATGTCCGACATCCCCCCCAGACGCTGATCGTGGCTTGGATCAAGGGTAACCTCAACGTCTACATCAGTAGGGACCTCTGGGACGACCTGCTCTCCGTGCTCTCCTCGCTCACCTGCTGGGAGGAGCTGGTCACCGAGTGGTCCCTCACCATGGAGACCCTCACCAAGGTAACCGACCGCCCTGTGCCGGGGGACGCCCGACTGGGCCCGTGTAAACTTTCAACCCTTGTAGTGGACACTTTTCTGAACATGTCTCCGTCTGCCCGTGTGTCTGGCTGGACTAGGTGCTGGCCAGGAACCTGTACAGCGTGGACCTGAAC
Organism: Galaxias brevipinnis; assembly: GCA_036023535.2. Taxonomy (NCBI): domain Eukaryota; kingdom Metazoa; phylum Chordata; class Actinopteri; order Galaxiiformes; family Galaxiidae; genus Galaxias; species Galaxias brevipinnis. The sequence continues at coordinate 11,537 of JAVQIZ010241069.1, read as the reverse complement.
GAGCTTCCTTTGGACAAACTCAGCGAGCAGAAGCAGAAGAAACACAAAGGAAAAGGTGGGTCACAGCTCTCACTCCCTCTCGCTCGCCGTGCTGCCTCATCTAGACAGGGCTTTGAAGGTGTCTGTGAGGAGGCCTGCCCTCTACGTGAAAAGGGCTCACCCGTCTCTCTTCCCCGCTCTCGCTCTCTCTCTCTCTCTCCAGGCATGGGTCCAGAGGGGCAGCGGCTCTGCGTGGACCGCTCCTTCTCCAAAGGCTGGAGCCGCGACCAGCCGGGCCAGGCGGCCGGCATGAGGCAGCGCAGCGCCACCACCGTGGGCTCGCCGGGCTTAGAGAAGGCCCGGAACATTGTCCGTCAGAAGACCGTGGGTGAGTGGGCCGACACAGGGCTCAGAAAGACCCAGAGCGGGCTGCTTGGCTGGCAAGTAGATTCAGATAAGGGTAGCTGACGATGAGCAAACCTAGGTGAAGACGTGAATCACTGGAAGGTCCTACGGAAGACAGGGAGAGTGAACTATCAAACACAGCCGAAAGGAAAAAGACGTCTTTTGGTGGATCTTTTCTCCTGTCTGAAATGACTCACCGAACGAATGGGGAGTTATGAATGCTGAGAAGTGATTTTGGAAAAGGTCAGAGAATGTGTGTTGCCTACTAGTTCAGGATGACACATTGAAGTGTGTTGTGTGCGTGTGGGTGGGGGCGCGTAGACAAAGCTGTGTTACCTGTCTCTCCTCAGCCCTCCAGTCACCTGCTCTTCCTCCTCCTCCTCCTCTCCTCCTCCCAGTCTGTGAGAGGAGAGCTGTGTGCTGCTCCGCCACGGGCCTCACTGTCCTCGGAGTCTAAGCCTGTCGCACTCACTCTCTTCTGCCTTCTCTCTCTCTCTCTCTCTCTCCTCCTGTACTTTATTAACCTTCCCTCTTTTTTTTCTCCTTTTTCTCTCCCTCATTGGTCTTCTCTTTCTGTTATCCACTCTGTCTGTTCTTTCACTCCCCTCTTTTCTTTTTCTTTCACACCTCCCACACTTTCCCTCTCCCATCTTCCCACCCATCGTTCCCTGTGCTTTTCATTTGTCCTCTTCCTCGGGGTCTTTTCTCCTCTCCTCCCGCGGCCCTCCTCGTCCACGTCCGTCCCAGCTCTGCGGAGCTGCTCCACCGGCGACAGCCTCCTGTCCTCGGCGTTCATCCGCAGCGCCAAGAGCGCTCCCGTCCTGGCCCCTCCTCCTCTGCTCCACCACCACCACCACCCTCTCCTGCCTCCCTCTGCCCTCACCCCTCTAGCTGACCGCCTGGCAGGTACACACACACCTGTCTGCCTGCCTGCCTGCCTGTCTGCCTGCCTGCCTGCCTGCCCGAGTCTCAGCCATGTCTCAACACAGCAGGTCAACCTGTCTGTCTGGCTGAGCAGCTCTCTGCTTGTCTGTCCATGTTGCTGCACCTCTAATCCATTTCTGTTTATCTGTTTCACTTGTTGCTGCACCCCTCTGGTGTCCCCCACCCCCAGTACATACGGACCCATCCACGTTGTCCCCAAAGTTGTTTCTGTGGCGTGACGTTGTTGTTGTTGTTGTTTTTGTTTTTGGCCCTTCACATCCCACTCCGTACCATTGTTGCACAAGGCATGTGCTCACTGCATGCTTCTGATCCTGTCTCTGAGTGTTCACCTGGTTGACAAACAGACTGTTGCTAACCATTCCTATTGACACTGGCTAATACACTCAGAGACAATGATCAGGTTATATGAGAGCTATTCTCTAGCCCATGCATTATTATACAAATTTTGCCCTCAGTGGTACTGACAAGGCCTAGCTATTAATGATGTCCAATCTAGTTTACCCAAAATTCCCTTTGTTTGCCTCTATAATCTGTTTTTGAGTATACAGTACAACCATCAAGTCCAAACTAGATTGTGCGTCTATGCATAAGTTGAAAATGAATCAGCACAATTTTTTTTTTTTTTAGACATTAGTTTCTCAGCTACATGTGTTTGTGCTCCTTTTTGTACAGCGAGTTATGCATGCGATTGGTTTCTTGGATCCGATGATGTAATACGACAGCACTCCCAGACAGATCCCTTCCAAAACAGCACCCACAACCCTTACACTACAGATAGAGCTGCCCATTACGTTGAACTGAAAACTCCCTTCAATAAGCCATAACTCTACACTTGTGTGTGTCCCATATAATCTATTGATCCATGTCTACTTGGTGGCGGTGTGTTTATGTGTGTGTATAACCTCACCCTACTAACTAACCACCCTCCCCGTTCCCTCAGATCTAGAGGACCCACCCCTTTCCCTGGCACCCCGCCCTCCTAGGATGCGACACGCCTCCCAGAGCGAGGATGCCCCTCCCACTTCCTGCTCCGAGGTGTTCTCCGAGTCGTGTGACCTCGAGAACACGGGCCCCGGCCTTCCGCGGAGCAGCAGCGCCTCCGACATCATGGAACCCTTCATCACCGAAAGGGTCAAAGGTGAAACTCCTGAACCCGACCCCCACCTTACCCCTACTTCCTCCCCTACAGCCAGTAGCGTAGTGCCCCCCATGTTCCTCCCCGGTGGCCCTGCCAGTGACAGTAGAGGGTCCCTGGAGGGGCAGGATAACAGTAGCATCTATGACCAGCTGTGGCCCGGTGTTGACCCCAACAACCTAGCTGGAAGCTCTGTTTGGCCAAGCGGGGACTACACCCTTACCCAGGCGTCGGAGAGAGAGGACGGGTACGGCGAAGGGGAGGAGGAGGAGGATCTCTTCTCCTCCCTCAGGGAGTACCTCGCACAACAAGGGCTGGGGGAGGGCCAAGAAGAGAGAGGGGTGACGGAGGAGGGGAGGGGTGGCGGGGAGAGAGGGAAGGCAGACGTGGGAGACGGCTCTGAGATCAGTGGAGCACCTAGCGCCCGTCTCTCTGTCCAGACTGGACTGGCCACCACACAACTGGCACAGTGTGAAGGCGAGCGAGAGGTGAGACGGGTCAGTCAGCAGGCCAGAGAGACAGTGGAGGTAAGTGAACAGGGGAGAGAGGGGAGAGACCGGCGCGAGGAGAGACAGCGGCTCAACGTGGACTTGGTAGAGAAGGAGAGCGAGTTAGAGCAGCGCAGCATCTATGAATGTCTGGAACTGCAGTGCCAGTGGCAGCCTGTCGCCACCAGAGGGCGCTCACATCTAGACACACAGTTCGCTACCAAGGCCAGGGAGAGAGGCAGAGAAGGAGGGGAGGAAGCAGAGAAGGAAGAGCACCCGGCTCTAGTGAGGCAGGACGCTACCGAGAGGGACTGTAACAAAGAGACAGGAGCAGCCCAGGCCCAGGATCCCCCCAGAGCGAAGGTGGCCAGTGGCCGGCCTAAGAAGCGTCCCGGCGGGGGGGTCCACGTCAGCTTCCGGCCCTCCACCGAGTCCGTCCAGTTCCACAACCCCTTAGAAAGCAAAGAAGCCCACTGGAAGGCCCGCCTCCGTAGGCTCAGTCACTTCCACACGCACTCCTCCGGTGGCGGGACGGGGGCCAGTAGACACACCAGCCATAAGGTGGCCGCTGGAGGCCCGGACGGTAAGCCTGGGGCTGGAGTTGGCGTGAGGAGCTCAGAGGAGCTGGCCGAGGCCCCCAGCAGCGTCTCCTCGGCGCGCGGCCGCCTGGGCCGCTCTGCCCTGCGCGCCCGGCCCTCACGCTCCCGCTCCCAGGACCCCGGCGTCAGCCCGTCGCGTCAGCATCAGGTGGCCCTGCTAGGCGGCGTCTATAAGACGGTGGTCCACGCCCTCTCTAAGCCCCGCCCCCGGGGTCAGGGGTCATCCCAAGGCTCTTCCCCCCAGCGGCAGGCCCGAGCGGCGAGCGGTGACGCGCCGCTCCGAGATATCTACTCGCACGTCCTCGGATACTTCGGACGCAAGTCGGCAGGTGAGGACTGCCGAGGGCGCGTCGGACACAGACAACATTACCAACCATTTGGAATTGTCCAAAACAACAGATAAACAAAGTATTTTCTTCCCTTTTTCCTTTTTTTTTTTTTTTACTGATTGTGATGATTTTTTGGCTGACTCGCTGACTGCTGGATGAACCTGAGGCCTCTCTCTTTTTTTGGTGTTTCTTTTGAAAGTCGTCCTCCTTCGACCAAGGCCTGCCCTTCCCCATCCCTAACTTCTCCACCCATCCCACCTCCCCATCCTGGGACACTTCTCCCGTCTTCCCCTCCTCTTCCTCCAGCTTTGGGACTAAACCTCTGCTGCTCCTCCTCTTCTCCCCCTTCTGGATGCTGCATGCGGCTTCGTGCCCTCCCCTCCCTCCTCCCTCCCTCGTGGAGCACATCAGCGGCTCTCCTCTCTCAGAGCTACGTGGAACTTTACACCCACGGTGCCACACCCAGAACACCATAGACGGCAAACACAGTTTAGCCAGAGCAACTTCCTAATTCCGCTAGTAGGGGCTTTTGGTTGGTTCGAAGATCGGTGTGCTGCGGGTCCCTCTCCAGCCCAACAGGTGGCAGACTAACCCCAGAGCTGGAACCGGCGATGCCACAATAGTCTGCTGGCAAATCGTCAACACGTAGCAGACCTCACTGTCTAGTTCTACTGCCTTGATATGATGAAACCTGTGTGGCTGTGCAACTCTTCTAATGTATTCCCTGATTGTCTGTCTTGGTGTGACTGTAGCTTAGTGTCGGTGTTAACATGACCTATTGACTGAGCTTGCTCTTCATGTCGGCAGTACAATATAACCCTGTCCTAAAGAAAGTGTCAAGCCTTTCATGAGCTGGGCTGGCTTTAAATTGTGGCTGCTCACAAATTGTGGCGTCCAAAATACTGGGCCGACCCAGTTCGGCACATTCTATCCAGACAGTAATTAAAGTCATCGTTGCCATAGCTTGCGTTGATCCTAGCCAATGAAGTGTTGCTGTTTTGACGTTGACATTTGGAAGTCCTTTCCTTCCTCTGGAGAGCCAGAGCCTTTCCCACACATTAGAGTGTGAGTAGCTGTTTCTGCTTGTACAAAAAATATATATTTATTATAATTTGAACAGGCTTTTGTGTCTGTGGTTAATGAGATTGGCAAAGGCTCAGGCTAGCGCATAGTTGACAACTATTGTAGTATACGGACTAAGCAAATGTCAAAAAGCGCAACAGCAAAAATAAAGGATATTGCGACCAAGACACCAAACCCAAACATAAGCCACTCTTGTCCTCTTGCAGCTTCAGGTGTGCAAAGACAAAATAAAAGTCACCTATTGGTTATGGTGGGGCTGGTCTCTTGGGTTTGTGATGTAGACGAAGTCTTTGAAGCTCAATAAAAAATAAATTCAGTCAGGTCAAGAAATATTTCTTACTCTTGAAAATATTTAAATAGGCTTAAAAAGGTCATATTTAGTTCAAACAGTTAAACAGACGGTTGTTTAGTTTTTGAACTGACTGAATTTAAAGAGAATGCCCCTGCCCTGCTGTCTAGCACCCTGTCTGTTAAACCTCCCAGTCCATTAGCCATCCATCAGGTACTTCCTGGTCCACCTGGTTCCTTACCAGTTTGGGATGGATGCTGATATCATGCTCTCTGAACTCACATCTGTCGAGCTAACTCTTTAACCTACGATAGATAACCAAAGCTCTGGTATGTAGCTGCACTAATACTGACAGATCAGCCTTAGGTCTGGTCATAATAAAGCTCCCATTTTCTCTCTCTCTCTCTTTCTGTTTCTCTCTCTCTGTCTCTCTCTCTCTCTCTCTCTCTCTCTCTCTCTCTCTCTCTCTCTCTCTCTCTCTGCATGCTGTGTGAGTATCCTGCATCGCTTCAACGGTTAAATCGGCTATATTGGTTGGCTTTTTGTAATTGGTACTTTTAGTAACAGCCTGCAGTTTATACTAAAAACCTTGCACACAATACAACTGACAGACAATGTAGTTTTTAGAGCTCTTTTTTAAAACCAGGCATTACATTCACTCATTGTTTAAATACAGTGCTGGTAAAAGCTGGCTTTCTAGGTACTGTGCTGCCATTACAGAAATATACTCCCAAACAATCAGCTTGTTATTTGCTGCTCTGGCTAGATCATGACGATGTTTATATGGTAGCAAATTGTAGAAAATACCATAATGGTTTCCCTGTCTATAACAGGGTGCTGTACTGCATCTGTCTGTGTGTCTGTCCCTGCGTCTCTAGCTAACAAAGACGAGGTGGTGCAGAAGGCTCGCCCGGTCTCCAGCGACGTCGGGAGCAGCAACCCCAATTTTGCCGACCTGATGGACGAGTTCATACAGGAGAGACTGAGAGCCAGGGGCACCACTGTGGGTACACACACACACACACACACACACACACACACACACACACACACACAAACATTTTCATTATTTTTCCCTCCCCTGTCTAACAATTGTTTTCGTATTATTTTGAGATGGCATATAAGTTAAGTGTTTCTGTTCTTCCTGGTGTTTCCCACTCTGTCCCTCCCCATCTCCAGGGGCGCCGTGGTAGCAGCCCTGGTAGTCTGGAAGTGCCTAGGGACCTGCCAGATCTCCTCGATGGTCAGGGCATGCGACCCTCGGACGATTCCGGCCTGCCCTTTGACCTCCGGCCGGCCGATGACCCCGGTGTGCCATCAGAGTGGACATCCCCTGCCAGCGCCAGTGGCTCTGATGTCATCAGCTCTGACAGCCAATCGGATTCGTTCAACGCCTTCCAGTACTCCAACTGCAAGTTTGACAGTATGGACAGTTTTATCAAAATGTGGTCATCAGTACTTATTTGTACTCATTTTTAATCAAGGCCTTTGAAACGGTGGTTCATCTGTGCAAATGAAGGCTTTTTTCTTAAACCTTGGTATGCAAAACATTTATTGACTTGGAGAGCTGAATGTGTCACGGCTTCCTATTTTTTATATTAATGCTGTTTGGATCTACCTTAATTATTACCAGATCCAAATGTAAGTACTAAAATAAGCCAGATGATTTTATTCACTCTGATAAACTTAGATATATTCCTTTATTAAACAGCAAAATTGTGGCTTTTGAAATTCAAATTCACCCATAACAAGCCAAACAAAGTATATCAATTATTCATAAATTAATCATAGATTCCACTCTAAACTTCAAATCATAATTTTGTTATAGACTTCAGTTTCAATACGGAGTCATGTGGAGGGGGAGGAGAGGGAGGAAGAGGCGGCTCATTGGACCAGGACAGCCTGGGTGGAGGCGTGGTCTCTGACGAGCAGGAAGTGGCCAGCTTGACGACGCTACACATTGACTCAGAGACTAGTAGCCTCAGTCACACTGTCACTGTCACAGGTTAGCGCACATAGCATACTGTACATACATACATTCAGTCAATGATAATGGAACAGCCGCTAACTGTGTGTGTGTGTGTGTGTGTGTGTGTGTGTTTGCACAGGTTCAGAGAGTGCATCCCCCATGCATTCCCTAGGTGGCTCTCGCTCCCAGACCCCTTCCCCCGCGACGCTGACGGCCGAACACACAGAACATACACACACACACCTTCAGCTGGACCAAAAGTTGCATCACTCTGTTCTGCATACCCCTGATGATCTAGGTAGGTCATGTATATACAAACCAACTCTAACCTCTTTGTAACGCTTAAGTAAGAATTTCATTATCTATTTAAAGTAATATTAATCATTAATAGAAATATTATTTGTTAAATCGAAACATTTTAAATTGTACTTTTAATGGACTGAGGTAATAAGTGTGTGTACGTGTACGTGTGCGTGTGCGTGCGTGTGTGTGCGCGTTCAGAAACAAGTGAGTTTCCTACGGAGGACTGTAGTGTGATGGCAGGTGGCACTTTGACTGGTTGGCATGGCGATGTTGCAACAGTCATGTGGCGGAGAATGCTCGGTATCCTTGGAGATGTAAACACCATCAAAGACCCAGAGATCCATGCTCAGGTGTTTGACTACCTGTGTGAGCTGTGGCAGAACCTGGCCAAGGTACACACACACACACACACACACACACACACACACACACACACACACACACTCAGGAGGAAGCAGTCAACAATGGCAGTGCTTTTAATTTTTAAACTGTCAAACTCACTCACCTCTCTTTTTCTCTCCAGATCAGAGATAATCTCGGTATTTCATTGGACAACCAATCATCTCCCCCTCCTCCTGTCCTGATCCCGCCCCTTCGCATCCTCACACCATGGCTCTTCAAGGTACGCAGACGTCTCCAGGTTACCATAGCGATGAGCAAATGGGATAGTGAATTCTGCTTCCACCCGGCTGTTGAGTGGATGTTAGCATGGTGTGTGTTTGTGTGTGTCCAGGCCACCATGCTGACAGAGCGCTATAAGCAGGGGAAGCTCCACGCCTACAAGCTCATCTGTAAGATCATGAAGAGACGGCAGGACGTGTCTCCTAACGCCGACTTCCTCACACACTTCTACAACATCATGCACAGCGGCCTTCTGCACCAAGACCAGGTACGCGGGTCAACGAGCACGTGCGTTTGTGCGTGCGCTAGGTTTTTCTTTGAGTGAGGGAAAAAAGTAATCTCTATGAATGAAACCCTGCTTGTGTGATATCTATATCCTGATTACTGGCCAAAACATAATCTTGATTGTGTTTGACTTGTTTGTGTGTGTGTGTGTGTGTGTGTGTGTGCGTGTGCGTGTGCGTGTGCGTGTGCGTGCTCCCTCCAGGACATTGTGAACACTATCATCAAGCACTGCTCCCCCAGGTTCTTCTCCATCGGTCTTCCTGGAGCCACCATGTTGATCCTGGACTTCATCATCGCTGCTAGCAGGGTCACTGCCTGCTCCTCGCTCAATGTAATCACACTCACACCCACACAACACCCACTGTCCTCCAGACATTTTCACATCCTGTCTTATTTTACACCCACTGTCCTCCAGACATTTTCACATCCTGTCTTATTTTACACCCACTGTCCTCCAGACATTTTCACATCCTGTCTTATTTTACACCCACTGTCCTCCAGTCCTTTTTACATCCTGTCTTATTTTACACCCACTGTCCTCCAGACCTTTTTACATCCTGTCTTATTTTACACCCACTGTCCTCCAGACATTTTCACATCCTGTCTTATTTTACACCCACTGTCCTCCAGACCTTTTCACATCCTGTCTTATTTTACACCCACTGTCCTCCAGACCTTTTTACATCCTGTCTTATTTAACATTGATTTACTTCGATCAAAGCGTAAAGCCTGTCCTCTTGTCTCCCCCTCCTGCTCGTCAGGCCCCCAGGGTGGAGGCTCAGATCCTGCTGGGCTCTCTGGTGTGCTTCCCCAACCTCTACGAGGAGCTGCCCGCTCTGCATCCCACCACCGCCGACGTGGTCCTCACCAAGTTCACCGACGTCAAGGTAGCGTTTGATTTGATTTAGGGGGATAATCAAGGGAGTAGAAAGGAGGCGTGGGTGACCTTGATGTGGCTGGTTCGTGTTGAGTCGTTGTTGTTTTCCTGTTAGGCCGTAATGACTTTAGCGCTGGACTACATGGACGGGCTAGACAGCGGAGCTAACGGGGCTAACGGCCTGTTACATATTCAAAGCACTCTCCCAGGACCAGGGCCAGGGTGGTGGTGTTGTTGTGGTTGTTGTGGTTATTGTGTAAACAGCTAATGCCATGTGCAGCAGTGATCAGGACTGGGGCTGCGTGGCAACTGACAGACGGAGACCTGGACCTGAATAGCCAAACGATTGTTAACGGAGCCTGGCAGGGAGGCCTGCGTTTGTCTGCGAGCGAGCGAGCGAGCGAGCTTGTGCGTGTGCGTGTGTGTGTGTGTTGCTCCTCTGTTTCACTCTTGACCGACCGTTTGCTCGTCTCCTGTTTGCAGGAGCACATCATCAAACACATCCTCGCCTCCGCCAGAGACGAACCCTCGGCCCCTGCCAGGTAATACCTAGCTGTGACCCCTGACCTTGGTCTGACCTTGACATTGACCTTCAGCTGGGGTTACCCTGCGTCATCTAGACGGACGGGAATGTCCCTCTGATAATGATACAATGATTGTTGATAGCAATAAAAAGCATAATAAATGTCTAAATAAACTATTATTTACAGTGATGAGAATGATTCCTGGCTTGTGCAGATAGAGATATGTGTTGTTTTGTGTTGGCTTAGGTGTGTAGCCCTGTGCAGTCTGGGAATCTGGCTGTGTGAGGAGCTGGTCCATGGAACCCAGCACCCTCAGATCAAAGAGGCCCTCAACGTCATCTGTGTCACCCTCAAGGTATTCCATAAATCATAGCACAATAGACATTATCATACAATATGTAACGTGGCTCCAGCCTGGCTAGAGTGATGGCGGAGTTCAGCGGAGGACAGTGCAGTGTGAATAACAGCACAGTGGAAAGGGGAATAACTGGAATAATTCAGCAGCCCAGTGTGAAGAGGAATGGAGCGGTGGTCTGGATGGACAGGGTGGGACTGGAGGCCTGTGCTTTCATCTCCGGCCATGTGGACATGTCCCCGCCATACAACAGACCCTGCCCACACACATTATCCCAGGAGCTCGCCCAACATGTTTGGGTCTTCTTCAGACAGAAGCTTAATCCATAAAAGAATGCTCTGCACCCCCCCCCCCACACACACACACACCTCCCCAAGACACACTCACACACACCCCTCTAGGAATTATGATATTGCTGTGTGGAACGGGGGGCCCAGGCCAGGAAACCCCCTAGCCTCCCCTCTATGTGTCTTCCTCTCTGTGTGGATCCCCCATCTGTCCTTGTTTCTCCACCCACAACCATTCCAACGATTGTGTTCGCTTCCTCCCCCTCCTTCCTCTCCCTCTCCCCCCCTGGGGTGTAAATTAAGTCTAAAGATGTGTGTCTGGCCGTGTGTGTGTGTGTGTGTGTGTGTGTCTTCCATCTTCAGTACCCAAACAAGACGGTGGCCATGGTGGCGTCCGACATCCTCCACCTGCTGATCAGCTACGTGGACCGCCTCCAGAGCTTCCCCCCGGACACGCCCAAGAAAATAGTCGAAGTGAGCGACCCACAGAACATGTTGTACTGCGGAGGTTTTCTTGGACGGCGATGCCTTTGTTGTGTTTTGCGGCTAGCTTGTTGGATTTGAAATGAAACAATGTCCGTTAGTGTAACCGTCCATTATTGAGGGTATGAAATGTAGAATATGTAGAATCCTTTTTATATTTGTTTGTTTTGTTTTCAGATTTTAATAGCCACCATCACCTATCTTCTGCCCTCCACCGAGACCTCGCCACATGAACTGGACAAGAGGGTATGAAACACACATAACACGCACACACACACGTCAATATTTTACACCGCCCATTCATGTGTAACCCTGTGTGTGTGTGTGTGTGTGTGTGTGTGTGTGTGTGTGTGTGTGTGTGTATCAGTTGGTGGTGTCCCTGCTGCTGTGTCTACTGGACTGGGTCATGGCCCTTCCACCTAAAACGCTGCTTCAGCCTGTCCACACACGCAGCCCTGACAAGGACCACAGCGACAAGTCGCTACTCAGCTGCATATACAAGGTGCTGTGTGTGTGTGTGTGTGTGTGTGTGTGTGTGTGTGTGTGTGTGTGTGTGTGTGTGTGTGTGTGTGTGTGTGTGT
>JAVQIZ010241060.1:0-12476 GCA_036023535.2 Galaxias brevipinnis | reverse complement strand
CCCCCCCCCCCCCCCCCCCCGCCCGGCAAAGGGGAGTTTGGTTGGCTTTTCGTCCTTAATATAATTAGAGAGTACATCCATTTCACCCCCTTCATTACCCATGGGCCTTATGACAAATGACAAGGGGGGTGGGGGGGGGTCGGGGGTATTGTAATGAAACTACGGTGTCTGCTGCAGGGAAACATTTGCAGGTGGAGAGCACCGACCATTTACTGGTGGAGCTGAGGAGAATCTGAGATGGAATCGGGGATGTGTTCTTTGTGTGATGAACTGCCGTGCTGACATGTGGAAATAACAATGGACAGGCCATTAGCCCGATGAATGGATCATATCGTCTAATGGGGACTGGGGAGTCGGGAATCCCATATCGTTTTGATTGCAGGTAAATGAGAAAATTGATAGAGTTTCTTAATGAGTTTAAAATGACCACAATAACATCAGTGTGATTGTTTGAGACGATACTAACCAAAGATAAAATCAGGTCGTTTTGGGTAAACATTACCAGATTCCTCCCAGCTATTGCAAGTCGGTCAATCTCTATCCACTGTGTATTTACTGTAATTGTAGTTTGTCCATGCAGCCCATTGTCCGCCAGGGGAAAGCTCCCTCAATTTGTTGACTGTAGAAAATATGGTCTGGATGAGGGTGATGGCTATCCTATGCTCAGACTTGGCCTTTAATTAAATTGTTCCCTCAGGCATGATGGAAGCAGGGGGATCTAGTTTCAGGGGTGAGTGGGCTACGGGTACTGAGGTAGACCCGGCGAGGTCTATGTGAATGCCTCGCTTTGTAGTGTGTCTTTGCTGGAGGCGAGACAAGCACTCCCAGACTCTGACTTTGCCAAATGGGAAACCAGCCCTGTAGTGATGCATCACTGGCTGGGCCCCTGCAAGCACAGCCCAAACCCAGACTGATGTTCTCGGTTGCTGCATTCTATCCTGTCCACGCTCTCCTCCTTCAGCTGGTTTTGGACGGCAAATGGGTCCATCCTATGGTGTTTGGTTTTAGGATTTAGTGAAACAAATCTATATCTTTTAATATATTGCTGTCATATATACTATATACACAACTGTACATTCTATGGAAATATTCCTTCCAACAATTGAACCCCAACAGTTCAGCAGCGAAAGCAGTAGCCGAATTGTAGTTTAAAAATATTCAATATTTCACAGTGCCTGTGCAAACTAATGTGAAAGCCCAAATGGCAGGCAGTTTAAGTGCTTCTTTCAAAGTGCCTCTCCTACTGTAAGTGGCATTTTCCATGCCTCCCCTGCATTTGACTCTGTAACATCTAGAACGTAAAAACACAATCGCCCTGTTCACCAAAATAGACATTGTGACAGATGGTGTGGTGTGTCTGTTTATTGGGGAACCACATTACAGTGTGTCTTGTGTCCAAGGGTCATTCCAGCTTGGTGCCACTGCCCCCTTTGTGCTAATTTTCCTGGGATGAGGCTAGGCTTCTCCTCCTTGTCCTCCAGATAAGGCTGACTCCAGATTAAGATGAGTGAAGCAGCCCCTCCCTCTACATCTCCTCTGTCTGGGTGTGAGGGACTGACAAGCAGAAGGAACGAATGACCACCTGTAGGCGGCGGATACACAGTGCCCTTGGACGACGTTCTAAACAAACCATATGAATATGTATTCATCTCTAATCGTTTTTTTCTTCTTCAAATTTTATACTGCCAGTGTGCAGGTTTGCAATTTGCATATAATGCCAAAGTTGTCTGTCTGTCTGACGGTGGAGCTGGCCTCTCCTGATGTTAGTAGTACCCCCAGCAGATGCTCCCGCTCCGACTGCTTGCTCCCTGACACCCTGGGGACTGGCAGTGTGCCACCACCACGGCTGCTGCTGCTGCTGCTGGGTAAACGCAGTGCCTTGGCATGGAGAATCTCGGCGAGGCACGTGTCTGTGCTCCCATGTGCTCCCTCTCACTGGGGATGGAGTAGGAGGGAGAGACGCTGGCTCTAGGACAGAACGGTGTTTTATTTTTTTATTTTTTTGGATTGGGGTAAGTGGCGTTTTGGAACTGTGCTCTTGTATCGCTGGCCAGCATCTGTTCATTACCTTGGTTCCATCCAGACTCCACGTGGAGTGGTGCAGCGAAACGCACCCAGCATTCACGCACTCTGTTTTGTGTAAGACTGTTCATGATGAAAAATAAATAAATAAATTGTGCCAGTGATTTAGTGGGCTGAATTAAATTCCTCTACCTCATTTCTGATGGATTCTTTCAGCTCTTGTTTATTTTATGACAAGAGATTGCTGCACAGCATCAGAGGATATAACACTACAATCAAGCTGACACACACAATTTCTAAGACTGGAAATATATTTCTTCACACATAGCACATATATTGGAAAAATACAATTAAGCTATATTCTTTTTTAATTTACCATAGCCTGACGGTTCCCAGCATGATGTACTGTAGATAGAACTGTGTGTGTGTGTGTGTGTGTGTGTGTGTGTATGTGCCAAGTGCGTGTCTGTGTTTGACTAGCTCCACATCTGTGCGGGCTGTAAATCGGGTAACCTCCTTCCACTGGCGAGCTACCTTTTGTAAAGCTGTCACGGGCCCAAAGGGTCACCGCTTTGCATACCTACACACTTAAAATCAAAGTTAATATATTCTGTGAATTCCCGTTGACACGTGTCCTCCTCACCTGTCTCTGACATGTTTTTACATAAATGTACTGCTCCTCTCTCCATTGGTTGTTAGTGGATCCGTTTGACTCTGTGCTGATGCTGACGGATTTTGAATGTTGCTTTTTTTTCAGTTTCACACACAAAAAAATTTAAATGCCAATATCCTGCCGCGTGTTTGGTGGCAATCTGAAAGGTGATGGCTTTGTCCAATAATGTCTTTGACAGCCCTTTCAATGCCATTTGTATACCATCACTCAAAACAAGGCACCACGGGAAATAAGACAGCAGTGTGAATATATAAATAGTGAACGGTTAACTTAATGTAGTTTGAGGCATGAAATGGGACATCAAAGAAAGTGACTGATCGAATCCGGCCAAAGGGTTCTTGGAGATAAGGAATATAAAACTAGCCCAATTATGATCATGCCTTAAAAAAAAACTTGTGATGTCTCTTACTTTAATCAGATCAAGGTAATGCAAAGATAAGGCTGGCAAAATGCTGTAATCAACAACATCAACAAATATACTCAGCTTGCAATTGGCCACGGTATTTCTCCTGGGGCCAAAACAAGAATCCTCATTTCTATTTTTAAGATTGTATGAAATACTTTTTTCAGTTGTTGGAGAGGTTGAAATTAAATCCTTGTCTTTTACATAAACTGTAAATCCATAGATGTTTTTGCTGTCAGAGAGTGGATTGATTGGAGCTGAATGTTTTCTGTGGCTTTGTATAATTTAAATCTCTGACATTTAGGGCGAACGCATGTGCTTAATCCTTTGAATTCTCCTGGTTCTTGACAGGCACCATAAGATTAACGAAATAAATATGGGAGGATGAGAAAGTAGTGGAGGGGGCGGCTGTAATCAATAAAAACATGAGGCAATTAGAATAGTGCTCATATTTCTTAAGGGAGGATGATATAAAATGTGATCAAAGTACTGTCAGCTTGTCTTTAATGGTGCAACAACCATATTATTGATATACTGAGAGTCCAAAGAGGTCTTTAGGTTTTTAAAAAAACCCTGATAAAGGAGTGAGGAGCCAATCAAATCGAATATATTTCTGGCTTTTTAAAATGGCTAATGGATAATTACCTATAGATAAAAGCGCACACAATGCATTTTCCCTGAATCTGACTATAAAGTCTCCTGGATGCCAACAAGAACATATCACATCTTCTTTTTGTCTCTTTTGCAAGCCGTTGTTAGGGGTCAGCCTTTCTGGACAAGACATTCAGTATGAATAAAAATATCCAAATTAATAGGGTCTGGCAGCAAAACACAAGTGGTGCAACCAAGAGGACAGAGCAGAATCCAAAACATGATGCCAAATCTAATTTTATATTGGCATTCGATTCAGATGCCACTTTTTACGTTTGCAAAGTAGTAAGCATCGTATATAAAATACACAAATGGGCATCTGCGCTTCGAAAGATTTCAGTGACTTAGAAGCAGTATAGTAATGTACTATTTAGAATAAGTGATTTTTCAGTTTGTAAACTTGACTTGTCAATGATGCACTATACTCTCATCTCAATAGATGTAGTGTAACATTTCATAACACATTAATATGCGAGCAAATGTGTGGAAAGCTTGTAAATGAAGCCACAGAAAGGCCACATTTGATCATTTATTAAAAACAGGTTACATATTGAGGGTACAAAATTCAATATAATGCAAATGAAAGAGAGTAGCTACAGATGATGATGTTGTCTACTGTTTGGGTTAGAAATGGTTTTGACAATGACACTAAAGAAGTTGGTTTAACGTCCTCATGGTAAAACATCAAATTACATGAAATCACTACATAACAAAAAAAAAAAAAAAAAAAAAAAAACTTGACTGCAAAACAACTTAACTGCAAATTTGGCAGAAATATTTATTTTTGTGTGGCTTTATACCAAGATAGTCGGGATAATGGCACAGACACATGCAAATAGCTTTTTAAATAAAATGGTAATTTCTTCTAAACACTTCTACATCCCCATGTGCATTCCCCAACACTTCCAACCTCTTTAAACCATCCGTTGAGAAGTAGCTTAGTCCCACGGCTAAAGTAGCACTACATATGGTAACACCATCTGTCCCGTGAGAGCAAATTCCCTTGAAAACAAGTCTTGGAGGTCAAACATTCTGTGTGAACAAATTCATTAACACAAAGAACACAGTAAAACAAATGTCTTGTTGACCTCTTCTCAGGTAGCCCATGGGGAACAAAACAAGCTAAAGTCTGCCAGCTACTAATTAAATGAAAAGAAGAAAAACAAGGCAAGAGGGGAGTACACAAGACTAGTGTAGGGCAAGCACACTCAAGGTAACTCAAATGAAAAACAAAAGGAAAATACATGTATAAGCAAGGTATGACGGACGGAACAATTGGCTATATTTTTCTCCCTCTTTGCTTCGTTCTTACTCAAAAGTTCTTTGTTTTCTGTATTACAAAGAGTACAAAATGTCCATTACTCACACCACAATCTCTCTAGAAGCATAGCCAACACCACAGATATATAGATGGAGCTATGCTCGCAGCCATTTAGTTAATCTTCAATCTGTTAGTCTGAATAATTTTACTGTACATGACATTCATAAACATGACAAAAGAGTTGCGTGATTTGGTATGGCTCTTCCCGTCTCGGTCGATTCCTTTAGGTGTGTGCTTTGACCTTTTGACTATGCTGGTTGGAAACAAAAATCATCTTATACGAAAATGACTCTCTGAATGAAAGTAGTCCCACAGGTTGATGAATAGTGTAGTTAGATTCTGTGTATCTATAACCTTCAAAACAGGGTTCCCTTACAATAAAGAAATCAATAGGGGGTGAGGCTGGTTAGCTTTCGGGAATAGCATACCAAAAAAAACCTTAGGAAAGAGGATATACTATAATCAGAATAGACCACTGTTGTTTTTTGTTGCTGGTGGTTTAGATTTAAACAATCTCATAAATGCAAAAATAAGACTTTGCGTATATTAAGGAACTGCACAGCAGTTGATGAATAATTTTCCCAAGATTAAAATGTAATGGTATGTGGTTAAAATAAAGAGCAGCATCTAAATTATATTTCAGAGTTGAAAAGGTTAAGACACCTTGAAATAAAAATAAACAAGCTTGATTAAAAGTCTTGTCAACATATCTATATTGTGTTCATATCTTTTTATTCTTTACTCATTCATTACTCCATGCTATAAAAGCCAATAGTTTTTTTTTTAGCTTTCCATGCAAGTTTATATAGAAAAAAATACTTCTTATCACATTTCTTCAAATAAGCATGTTTCTTTTTCCATAGTTTTCCTTACATTACATCATTAAAATCAAATACCAGCTTAACATGTTTAACGTGTACATTTAAAAAATAATAACACTAACACATTAAGACACATAAAGGGGAGTATTCATTTACAATAAAAACAGTTAAGCATAATTCTTCTGTTATACAGTTTCAAGGTTTCCTTTTGTGACAAAGGTGATAAATCGACAAAACAGTTTTAAATACAATCCACATTAGGGAAGAAGCCAAAGAAAAATGAAGAAAAGCATTTACAACATTGCAAACATTATTGAATTAGAGTGAGTGGTACAAAAGAAATTTATGAATTCTGTACATTAAAAGGATAAGAAAAAAAGCCTCATGTAATCTACTGTAAGTGGTTTACAGAGGAAACATACAGTGTGAGGCAAGGACACTTGGAGTGAAAATGAAAGAGAAAAGTGCTTTACCACAACAAATTGTTAAAACAAATACATAAAAACCACCCTAATTATAACATGAAAATGCACTTGAATAGTTAAAGTAATGGCAACAAGAACAATGAGTTATGAAAATAATCGGTGCTACATACTGTCGCTATCTCAGCACAGAATTACCGTTCAATATTTTTTCCAAATAAGAACCATCTCCTCCAAAATGATTATGGACTCATCACAGCAGGAGAAAAAAATGATCTCCATGGAGCATGATATTAAAATTCACTGTCACGTTCCACCGCTCTCTATAACGAGATGAACAAGTCATCATGGGCTGATACTTAACAAGAACTGCATAAGTAGGTATTAGATTGCTTAGGTCATATTTTGCTATCAACCTCCCGCTGGACATAGTTTGCCCCTTGCCAGGCTGTGACCTCAGGTGAATCTATTGCTGCACGGTCTCACAGCACAGTTGTAGACTTATTCCACCTCATTGGGGAAACCATTCCCAGCTACATTAAACTCAGGTTGGACGCAGACGGCAGCAATAGTATCGAGCCTTAATGCCAAAGTAAAAACACACACTCACAAAAAAACACCCAGACTCCATTGCTTAGGGACTGACAGCACAGTAATGTAGACGTATGAATTGGCTTGCAGAGCTTGCAGAGAAAGGTGCGACAGGCTTGAACTATATCTGTGCTACACAAGAGAGAGATAAAGGTGGCAACAAGAACCAGGGAGTCAGAAGTCACTATCACAAGCTGCTTAGCAATGTTAGAAAGATCCACACTATTCATACAAAACGTATTCTTTTATAGCTGTTCAATCTATTGGTACAGCACAGTGACAAAGGATGCAGGAAAGCAAAGACATATTCGAGTGTGCAGGAGGAGTGACAGTGGATGTGATGTGTTGCTTCAGTTTATTACATTACAGTGCTATCCATATGCATCGGCGTCAAGACTTCACCAATAAGAGAGTTCCAGTGATAGTCACTAAAGATCCTGTTCTCCTCTCTGGGATCAGGCGGACTTTGCTGCTGCAATCAGGGGCCTAATCACACCCTCAAAGACGTAGCTCAAACTGAGAGTCAGACTTTGGCGCTCTGCTGCTTTGACATTGGCCTGCTAATCAATGTGCTCCAACACCTCACTGATTATTTCCCCTCTGCAGCCTTCGAAAGGCTGCAAAACGTGACGGCGTGAACTTTAGATGGCATGCAAGCTGTGTCCCACGGCATCGGACATATTCACACGTGAAACGCAGGGATGTTCTCAATGCAGGCACAAAAGGGAGTAGGTTTGGAGGATGAAAGAAGAGAAAGCGAGATTTCAAAAGCTTTGCGCCATATACTATGTACCATACTGTATATCACAGGCACAAAATCATGGTAATAGTTTGCCTTCAAACTTCAAATGATTTCACTACATATATGAATCTCAGGGTCGTTTGGTGAATGGGTTCAGTCCATCTCGAAGGACACAATCTTAATGACACTGCTCTCTGTGCTGTGAAGCTCACATTGTTAAACAACATAGGATTTGGAGTGTATGACACCTTGTCTTTCACATCCCTAAAATAAATTACTAAGACATACAGCTAAACATGTCAAAAGTTGATTTCACAGCATTAAAATTAAAGTGGACAACTTAAAACACTGCAGTGTCAATACATATTCACACAGTAAAAATAAGGAATGTTGAGCAGGGAGAGTGGGGTGGGCCGGATTTTAGCCCTTGGCTATGACTCCCAGATCATAGAGATTTTCCTTTTCTTGCCCTAATATTTTTACTCGAAAGTTGATAAGATATTTAAAAAAAGATCTATCAAACTATTGCCCTTCTTGTTACCCTTCCTTTTCAGTTGACAGTGTTCGTTAAATGTTCTTTGATATTGTCAGAAAAGTTGAAATTGGAAAATGAATCCATCTGCAATGAGAAATGAATCATTGAAAGTGACTCCAGCAATAATGTGCTATTATGAGTTATAATCTAAATAATATTGTGACCTACATGCAAGAAAGTAAAAAATAGAAGAGATTGATCAAATTTTAAATAGAACACCTCTCAATATGTAGGTTATTTTTGAATTACATTTGTTGAATTAAACCTTGGAATAGTGCACGGCAAGTGGTTAAAAACAGGGCTTCTGCAAACTGAAGGGACATGTTTTCGTTTTCATGGTTGTCCATGCTTTAAACATCTGATTAGTCATCCAGCGTTCCTTTTCTTGCCCTAATATTTAAATAGAACGGGAATTGCCCAACCCCAATCGCGAGGCCAACTCTAGAATACAGCAGAGCACATCCCTTCACAATCCTCAGAACTCAAGCGAGGAAAGCAATTCAATATTTCAATGAATACATCGTCAAAAGAATCTGCCTTACTTGAACAACGCCATCAAACGGACCATAGATAGGCCACTCAAGGCCAATATGGGGACAAAAAGGCTCCGTCCTCAAGTCCGGAAGGATGTAAATGTCACGGACAAAAGTCAGTCAGGAAGAGACCGAATCTACTAAGAAATGAGAGATGAATCTCTTGGGCTTAGTTTAGGCTTAGGTTATTTGGTTGTGCATTTAGACCTGGTGTTTTTAGACATATCTAGCTATCCTGGAGGGGGTACTTGCCTTAATGTCACCGTTAACCGTACTGCTAATTGGCCACCTCCCTAGATGGCGACGCGGTTCTGAGCTATTGCCAGGGCAGGGTCATGACAGCTGCCATAGGGGGTTGAAGAACTTAATGGTGTGCGTCTTGGCCCACTTGGCGAACACGGCCTTCTCCGTGATGAAGCGGTGGCCTCCGTACGGCGCGCTCTCGTGCAGCTGGTACTCCGCACACTCGTCGCGGCTTCCCGCCTCATAGTAGTGATAGGGAACCTTCCGGTAGCCCTCGGCCCTGCACGGGGGAAAAACAGAGGGAAGATTGAGAATAAAAACGGCGACAGCTTTATGAGACAAGGACTATAAACTTCTTCATTAGGAGAACGAACGGACCAGAGGAGAGACTCAAATCTCTTATCATGTCACTTTAACGTCCTATCAACCTGTCCATTGGAAAGTCACTGTATTGAATGGAAGCTCCTGCAGCGAGGCTGTCACTGAGAGCAACTATTCTGTCACCTCCTCTATGTAGCCAGCACTACACACCGTGGCACAGCCTTGGCAACAGTTGAAATCAATTTCAACGTCTCAGTGGCACTTGTTGAATTTCAATTGCAGCGCAACCAGCGGCGTCATTTGCGTCACAGTCTCAGAGCATCACACCACAAAAGGCATCGCCCAGAGATCCTGCATTGACTGGCAGCAGCCCCTTTCGCTACCTTCACAGAACTCTTAATTGGCAACTGCAACGCTAGAATGAAACACAATTTCCTGTTTTCTGTGTCTCCTGGGACGACAGATGACGGCTGTCTGAGAAGCAGCAGGAATGCGGCCAGTGTCTGTTTTTTTTTTCTCCCAAAATCTGTAGTGTTGCTCAAATCATAGAATATATTTATAATACTTGTGTTGAGCATCTTTTAACTCCCACTGTGCGACAGAGAAGACAGCAGGAGACTGCTAGGCTGGATTTGTCAGAGTGCATATTAGGTGAGAGTGTCTGCATCTAGTGGGAGAGCTCAGGTTGATTTGCGAGCGGGTGGAGACGGAGAGAGGCCTGTTTCGATTATGGCTGTGACGTCCTGGAAATGAGCAACCGTGGCCCCGGGCAGCAACAACTTGTTTGTCATCCCTCCCACGGCCTCATGGTCAGACAGTAATCACACTCGCCGGAGAAAAAAAAAGAGAGAGAGAGAGAGAGAGAGAGAGAGAGAGAGAGAGATAGATTTGTGACGAAAATACAAATACACCTTAAAGAAGCAGGAGGAGGTGCTGCAGGTAGCATAACACCCTGGAGAGTACTCCAGGTGGGCAAGCATAATGGTATTCACTGCTCAGGCTGCCTCAATATGGGTTTCTGGCATATAAATTCTGCCATCAAACTCCAACTTTGTCATCGACAATGCATTTTCCTACTGTGCTAGAGCGGGCCTGATATATTATGCGGCGGTGTTCTGTGGTTTCGGTGAATATGAATCTACTCTGGCAGCGCTGAGTTAGATTTTATGGAGAGCTGGGTGTTTTCACACATGAGGTTTATGAAGTGCATTAAAGACAAGTTGTCGTGTCTCACTTGCAGTAGGTGTCGTTGATCATGCCGTAGACATGGATCTCTTTGCACATATCCATGGCCAGGATGAGAGTGAACCAGCCGGTGCTGAGGTAGGAGCCGGACTGGATCCTGCCAACACACAGAGTCACTTAATGATTAGCAAGAGTTATGTGCACAGCAAAAATAACTGACTCCGCATCCGAGTAACACCGAGGTAATTAGGACAACATCATCGCAGAGGGCGTCACACACTCCTTTGGATTTTGAGTTATGCACACACATTCACCTTTTGTCCACACACGTCCACAATATGCACAAAATGAGCTGACCACCATTCGCACAAATGTGTACAGTCAAGAAGGGAGTGGACCCGATCATAAAACTACTAATTTGTTTTAACGACGGACTAGAATCCCACAGAGGGGGAAATTGCACATTATCACTGATACACAGCTTTGCGGCTCACAGCCGTCAGAGCTGTCAGCACATCCCTGTTACTCTGCATTATTCATCAGTGATTTGCCAGTCTAGAAGGCAGCACTGGGCCAAAGCATGCACACGGGATGCATCTGAGGTTGACATTGCCAGACACCCCTGAGCTAAAACACAGGCAACCCTAAATTTGGCCAAACTTTTGTTTTTCTGCTGTGTATGGGAGGTAAACTGGGCTGACCCAGTCCATTTCAGGTAAGAGCAAAAGTCTACTTCAGGCAGAGATGTTGAAAGGGAAATATGTTGACGGATGTAAACAAAAATGTGTGAGAATATGAAGATTGTAGATATAAGTTAAAGCTTCTAGTAACTACATTTTAGTGGATATAAAGCCAACTGTGAGAAATGGTTGGAGAGGTTGTCATATGGTTGAAGTTCACACAACACAATGCATTTTAATAGTTAGGAGAATCAGGCAGCTAGAGTGTAATAATGGAACATTAGAAGGAATATAAGGTGAAATATTTATAAAACATTCTTATATATCTTTTTTTTGACACGACACGACAGTGACAGCAAGTTGTTTTGCTCAAGCAGAGATATACACAACATAGCTTTGTGAAAGAAAGAAAAAGTTATTGTAATGTCTTCCCAGACTCCTTGTTTTTTTTCCACTGGCTATTTTTCCCCTCTGGCAATCACTGTTGTTAAAAAATGGAACATGATAAACAGTCTTTGGATACAAATCAGCACCGGGACACATCAGCAGCATACAAAAAAAAGCTTATAATAAAAGCATACTCGCATTTCTCTTCAACTCTCTCTTAACCTGAGACAAGTAAATGGTGAGTGATTCAGACTGACACGCTAGAAAGCAGTCCGGATGAGGGCACAGGGAAATGAAGGGTGGCTGAGAAATCAAGTCAGACACACCAAACTGGGTCTAAGTAAATAAGCCACTAAATCGGGCTTGTTGTACTTCCCCCGCAGAACCCATAGGTTATGGCAAGGCAGGGACAGAGTAGTTTGGCAACTGCATAGAACGAGCCTGAAGCTTTTGTCGATTCGGGACTCCTGTTGAATAACACAATGCTTGAAATTCTCAACTGAGAGTGAAAAGTACAGCAATACTAGAGAACCGTGTCCGCACGCCTACACAAACATGAGTTGACATTTGGCCAAACTTTTCAATGAAGGTTATTTTCGG
This sequence comes from Galaxias brevipinnis, assembly GCA_036023535.2. Taxonomy (NCBI): domain Eukaryota; kingdom Metazoa; phylum Chordata; class Actinopteri; order Galaxiiformes; family Galaxiidae; genus Galaxias; species Galaxias brevipinnis. The sequence goes on along the minus strand of JAVQIZ010241060.1, from coordinate 346 downwards.
ACGCTGGTGCCAGAACAATATTTGTATTTAGATGGCCAATCCACATGGCAGCAGTACACCAGTAACTATGCGACACATTGATACCAAACATGACAGGCGTTGAAGACACACCTACATTTTAATCTCGTGTTTAAAGGCAGCCTCATTCACAAACAATACACACAATACAAACAATACAGAATATCCCATAATAATTACTGGTCAATTGTCCTTCCATTGGCACTCAGTTAGTGTCAGTGAGTGGTGCACTACCTGAGCTGCAGCATTGTGAACTGACCGCAGTGGGGGGGGGGGGGGGGGGGGGGGGGGGGGGGGGGGGGGGGGGGGGGGGGGGGGGGGGGGGGGG